>VYZP01067221.1:0-61460 GCA_013400635.1 Hypocryptadius cinnamomeus
GCTCTGTCCAGCCTCTGTTCTAGGTCAGCTTGCACAAGGCAACAAAGCACTGTAGAGTTCCAATCTGAGTTGTCATCGCCTGTCCGCTTCGTACCTCTCTGGATATGACACTGCCCTTCACAAAGGCACCAGGTGGGAATCCATGCTTGCATCTCTGTTAACATTTTGTCATATTATAGCTTTAAGCGTGAAAAAAGGTTGGTCTCATGCTCACAGGGTGTTTTTCTGATTTCTCCTCTATGGTCCTGCCCAACTTGTGCTGAGATAGAAACATCAGCCATGGAGTGGTACAGGTGAGGGAGCAGAGCTCTGAGCTGTGAAGAGTTTCCAATAAACATCCACAGTTCCATGGCAGAAGCAGAGCTAAATTCCCTCAGGGATCCCCCGAGTTTGTATTTTATAAATGACAGATGCAAAGCCATGTGTCTTCCAGCTTTCGTTTGCCTGCCTCCACTACCAAGCATGGCAATGCAAGAGTGAATTCAGCTCAATGGGGATCTTGATAATAATTTGGATTTCTGACTTATTAGCTACATTATCCCTGCTGTTGCTCCCCTTCACAGCTGTGACCTTCACACATCTCAGTCACACTTCTTGATAACCTCAGAGACAGAATCTCAGCTGCAGGTTTTCCTCCCTCTCCTGAGATTAGAAACTGAGATTCAGTATAAAGTTTACTCTGACTTATGGCTGAGTTTTGAAAAGTCCTGGCTTGTTTTTTGGTGGGTTTTTTTTCACTTGATGCACACATGGATTTAACTTCAGTGCAGTTGTGGCCTGATCATTTGTGTTATTTGACACCGGAAATTCTAAGGGAAATACAGGAGGATGCAGAAATGAATATTAATAGTGAAAACAATGGTGCTGATTGAAGGATGAGAGAAAACTGACATGAGTTAAAGCAAGAAAGGTTCTGATTGGGTATAAAGAAAAATATTTCACCCATGAGGACAGTCAAGGAGTTAAAAAGGCTTCCCAGGGATGCTGTGCAGCAAAAAACCTGTTATTTATCTATTTCACAGAACTGTTTTACCTTGAATCTGGAAGTCTCATTACTTAAACTACAAAGGCAATAAAAATATTTTAATCAAAATATTTGGATTGGACAAATCCTTTGCTACTTTTCTTGACTTGTTTTAAGACTTTAAAAAAATGGAAAATACTTGAAACCTAAATGTTATATTTCACTGAACTTAGAAGGGAAAGTTTTCTGTTTCAGGATGAGTTTTTTCTTTTCCTTTCCTATTTGGAAGGAGCAAAAATTGAGTAAAAAGTTATTTTTGTGCTTGACATTTTGAAAAACTCTGTGCACACTAAAAAATACCTTTCTATTCCTGCTTCTTTTTTTTTTAATTTTCACAAGTCTCTTTGTAATCAGTAAATTACCCCCTAAATCTAGGTAAGTCTCTTCCCTTCTTTAGTTATCCTGGTTTTCCTGTACCTTTCCTTGCCCATTATCTGGAGAAAGGAGAGGAAAATTCATCATCCCCCAGGGCTGGAGCTTGGCATTGCCTTGGCAAGGAAAAGGGAGCAGGGGAAGATGGTTGTGTTGCTTTGCTCATCTGTGCTTTCTCTCAGGGTGCTGCTCATGTTTGATTAGCCTGCTTAATGAAGAACATCTTGTTAAAATTAAAGATCTGTCGTATTTAGCATAATCTTGCCAATTGTTAATTAGTGTCTTGACAGGAGAACAGGTTGGATTTCGCTTTCCAGCAGCATCTTCTCCCCTCCCCAGGCCTGTCCTGCCAAAATAAAGATCCTTGCAGTCACAACATGTTTGGGAGCCCATATGACATGTCTGTGAAGGCTGCCTTGGAGCACTGGTGCACAGGGAAGATACATAAGCTATTAGCAAAATCCAGCGTGAAACCCCAAAGCACAGGAGACTCAGGGCTGGGGAATCCTTTGTGTCACTAATTTATCATGTAGATACAGATTTCCCATCCTTTAATGCTGTTTTCCCTGGTTTGGGCAGGTTCTGGTATTCATTCATGCTTTTGAACAGGAGCCCATTGGTACAAAAGCTGGGTTTATAATCTATTTCAGGAGCAAATGTTTTATTTGCCCTCTTTCTGCTGACTGAGGTGCTTAGAATCTGATCTTTAGCCTCCCCTAGGGCAGTTTTGGGATTTTTATGGGGTTTCACTCATGCATATTTCTTTCCTGGTGCTTCCCGGTTGAAGAGAGGTGTGATTAGAAACAGCTTTGCCCTAAATTGCTGAGAGCTCTGCACAGCATCACTGTCAGTTTGATACAGGATACAGGGGAGGTCCCAGAGGGTGTTGGAACCCTTTATGTCCTTTCAACCATCAGGATTTCTGCTCTGCATTCAGAGAGCCCAATGGAGCTCCCAGAACACCTCAGGACCAGGGGGAAGGAAAGTCTTTCCAACTGTCCCTAATCCCACACTGCTCTGCTGCTGCCTCTAGTCCAACTCATCCATTAAACCCTGCATCATGAGAAAACTACTTCTGTGGTGAAAGGACACAAGTATTTATTGATTGATTGATTGATTGATTTGTTGTAATTTCAGGTAAAATATTAGTTGGAGTTTGTTTTTAATTTTAGTGTAGCAAGAGTGTGGTGTGATGATGGAGCTGGTACCAATGAGGGACCATTCCTCATGATTCCCTCCTCCTCATGAATCCTCATGATCCATGATTCACACATTTGGGAGAAAGACAAATAGTGGGGATGTGGAGAACCTTTTGATGGCACTTGGCAGGTGAGGTTAGGTCAGGGTTGCTGTCACTTTATATAAATCAGGGGCAATGCTTTGCATTTGTCTTTGGGAACAGCTGCCTCATTCCCTGGATTGTGAAATATGCTTAGGCCTTTAATGCAAACACCCAACTGCCTGAAATTAAATACTTTATTAGGTCTTCTACCTCTCTTTGTGGGGTTTAAAATGACCCAGCCTGATCTTAAATTTCTCTGCAAAAATTTGTTTTTCTGCTCTTAAATCAGTTTGCAAGTCACTTAATGAATAAAAATATTAAAAAGGATTGAAAAGTAAGAATCCTGTAGCAAGCTGTATTTCTTTTTCTTAGCCCTAAGACACCATGGTCACAACATTTGTCAGTTCTATCCATGTCAAATTAGACCCTGGCTCATTAATTTCTGCCCAACAGTTGGTGTCCTAATGGCTCAATGATTGACATGTTGAAGCTATTATCTTCCATTCAGTTTGATCAACCTCAGGCAGGAGCCTGTAGTCATCTCCTCAGTGTTTGTGACAGCTCTTCTGCGTCAGAGTGTGCTCTCCAATGTGACATGGGAAAACCAAGCCTTCATTCAGGGGATGGATGTTTAAAAGGAATTTTACTAAAGCAGCATGTGGAGAAAAAATAAAATTAAAAAAAAGGATAAAAGGACACAGAAACTTCAAGCAAAAAAGTTTATCTTCTGAAGATATGGGACCATGGAGGACAAGAATCAATAGTAGCTGAGGTCTGGAAATCCCAACTGTGGAACATTTCAGGGTTATTTTCTGTGGGAGCTGCAGGACTGGATAACAAGCAGATAAATAGGGCAGGTTATTTAGAAAGCAGTTCCTTTCTGAGTGGTTCAAGATGTGATAAATGGATCAGGACTTTTACAGAAGAGTGATTTCACACAGCAATGCTCACGATATCTTGGACCCTAAGAACTGGTTCCATCTGGGGGCAAATTGTTATTTCATAGAATCCTAGAATGGTTTGGGTTGGGACAGACTTTAAAGACCAGTTCCAACCCCCTGCTTTGAGCAGAGGCACCTTCCACTACCCCAGGTTGCTGCAAGCCTCGTCCAACCCGGCCTTGATTCTCCTTCTTTCCTCTCTTTTCCAAACCTACATCTCCTAAGCAGAGATGTGAGTGTCTGGTTCTTAATAAAATCAAGGTGAGCTCCCCATCTTCCACACCCTTAGGGCCCCAGAGGAATTCTTTTGCTATAAAAAGTTCAGGAAATATAAACCAAGTGAAAAACTGCTCCCAGTGCATGTGTCCCCATGTGGCAACATGACTTTTGGGTTGCCAGGAAAGCTGAGTCCCACAGGGGAATTCACTGTGATTTCTCATGAATTAAATGAGGGAGACATTTATGTCCTTTATGCTGCTTTCATCTCAAAAAAGGAAAGCAAAAATTACAGCAGGAATGTTATCCCTACATGAAAACATCTGAAAAACTTTAGAGTGAGTAAGAGAAAATAAGCTTCAGTAATCTCTATGAAAAATAAAACCAATCACTGAACAAAACTGAGAAATCGACTTCCTGGATAGCTAAATGATTTCCTTTGCAGGCTTTTTGGTATAATTCTGCAGTAAAAATGCAATTCACTGTGAGCTTTAACAGGAGAATTTAAACCAAGAGAACCCAACCAGCCAAACCAATTTGAGAAAAGCTCTTGTTCTGTGCACTGTGCAGGGCTTGGCACAGAGCCAGCAAACATGTGTGTGATGTGCGCTCTGTTTCCTCAAAAATTAGTTTTGGACAGGAGCTGTTAAGCACTGTGGCCTGAGCCATGATTGCATCCAAAAATATCTCAACATCTGGTTCTTACAATCTTGCTTTTTAACTCTATTGACGTGTGGAACATTTCTGGCTCTCTGAGCAGCAATAAAAACAAGGCGGAAGAGTTCAGTCCCTCTTCCGCTCCTGGTTTCAAGCAAAACAGAAGTTTTGGCTCCAAGTTCATGCAAGTTTTATTGTTGAGCTCAACTGAGAGCTTTGACTTGCTTCGTCACCTCTCCCTCCTGCTCTGTTCCTGTGCTGGAGTTGTGCAGCTCTTGTGGAGAGACAGGGAGAACAAGGAAAGGCAAATAAGGACAAGGCAATCTGGCTTTGTCTGGAGGAGAAAAACAGGTGATGGGAGTGGGGCAGTTCTTAGAGGGCCCCATTCTGTGCTGAAAAACTGTCCTCAATTCATAGAAACGAAGAATCACAGAACCACAGAATCATTGAGCTGGGAAAAGACCACGAAGATCATTGAGTTCAACCATTAAGCAGCACCACCACATTCACTGCTAAACTCTCCTCCCAAATGCCACATCACACAATTCTTTGAGCACTTCCAGGGATACTGATTCCACCACTTCCCTGGACATCCTGTGCCAATGCTTGACAATTCTTTCCAAGAAGAAATTTTCCCTAATATCCAAACTAAACCTGGCCTGGTGCAACTTGAGGCCATTTCCTCTCCTCCTGTCCCTGTTCCCTGGGAGCAGAGCCCAACACTCCTGNCCAATAGGATTCAAGGTGCAACCTCAAAAGTGCTGATTTCAGGGGAACAATTATTGTAGTTGCAGGGAAGCCCCGACAAAGGCAGGAATGATGGATCTGACTCCATGTTCTCAGAAGGCTAATTTATTATTTTATAATACTATGTTATATTAAAGAATACTATACTATACTATACTAAAGAATACAACAAGGATACTTACAGAAGACTAAAAAGATGATAATGAAAACTTATGACTCTCTCCAGAGTCCCAACACAGCTTGGCACTGATTGGCCTTTGAGTCAAAATAATTCACACCAGAACCCAATGAAACAATCACCTGTGGGTAAACAATCTCCAAACACATTCCACATGAGCACAACACAGGGGAAGCAAATGAGATAATATTGTTTTCCTTTTTCTCTGAGGCTTCTCAGCTTCCCAGGAGAAAAATCCTGGGTGAAGGGATTTTTCCAGAGACTGTGAATGCTACAAACAATCTCTTCTCAACTCCTTGTTCTTGCTTACGATGCAGATGAATGGAAAAATGCCTCATGCAGATACACAGGGTGCCTGAGAGGAAAGGAAGAGAGGATTTTAAATCTATTGGTAATACATGATATTTGCTCTGGGCTTGTTTCTTTAGGTAGCTCAGTTTTATCCTCTTATGAGGAAAAAAATAATCTTTTCCATGCTGTTAGAATTCTGCCTTCAGAACTTGAACTTTCTTATTTTTGTTAAGCTGATGTGCTTCATTTTGGGTTTGTTTTTTGTTTTCTTTTTGCTGTTGCTTTCCTTTCAAGGTGTATTCATTGCTACAGTGGATGGATATCAAACTATGGCTGTAATTTTTGAGTGAGTCTCTGTCTTCTTCCTTTTTAATAAAAAGTTATTTATCATTCTCTACAACTCCCGTAAAGGAGGTTGTAGCCAGGTGGGGGTTGGTATCTTCTCCCAGTGATAAAATCAGAGAAAATGGAAAATTTCTCACCAAAAGAGGAGTCAAGCAGTGGCACTGCCTAGGGAGGTTTTGGAGTCATGATCCCTGAAGGGATTTAAAAGATGTGGCCCTTGGGGACGTGGTTCAGTGATGACCTTGTCAGTTCTGGGTTAATGGTTGGACTTGATTATCTTAGTGGTCTTTTCCAACCCAAATAATTCTTTGATTCTGTGATTTTTAAATAAGGCCTTTGGCATATAATAAAAGCTTTTGTTTGTTATGATAAAATAATTGAATGGGAGTTGGAGGTTTTTAATTGTGGCCTTTAATCTGGCAGTGTTGGAAGAGGGGTGGGAAAATGAGACCTTTGAATGAAATTAGGAAGGAAAGAGTTCTTGATTGAATGTTTGGACATCTGAAAATAATGCTTTGTCATCTCATAACCTGTGCAGCCTCTGATGTGCTTAAGGAAGGAATTCATCACCTGACAGATTTGTACTTCATTTTCCACTCCTTACTTTGTTTACCAATATTATTGACCTCTATAAAAAATACTGTGTATAAAACTAGGGGTGAGAGGTGTGAAGAAGAAGAAAAAAGAAGGGGTGCAGGGAAGCCTTTCTGCCACTGTTCTGAGCTTTATGCTTCAAATTGCTTCTGCAAACCACTAGTCATGACAATGAATATTTATTACAGATAGTAAGGTGTTTGCATGTAGTCTGTCAAAAAAAACCAGCTTCTACCTGTGGATTTATATGTTTATTCATCATGCAATATTCATATTAGTCACATAATTATTGTTTGTAAATATAGTTGTAAATTATTTGTTGACCTTGGGGACTCTCTGCAGAGCTGGGTAAAAAGGTGTAAATATAAAGGAGCTGGATAAAAAGTTATAAAGGAGCTGTGCAATATTTACTCTGATATCTTCCCTGTACTACCCAGAGATTTTTCTGTGAAAGGGTTAAAAGTTTTGTGCCAGCTCTCTCCTTCCCCTGAACATAAAGCAAGTGGAAATTTTCTGTGTGGAAATTTGTGTGTCTTGCATCAGATTTTCAGAGGGCATACAGAGTGTGGGGAAAAGTCATCAGCTGGGTTTTGTTATAGATGAATAATATTTAGAACAAGGAAGAAAGAACAGACCACTGAGGCTGGTTCCTTGCACAAGCTTGCCATAAAAAATTGTTTATTCTGGCTGCAGCTCTGCTGTCCAGCTCTAGTTAACAAATTCCAGGCTGGAGTTGATATTAATGCTCTAAAGGGCATGTGATTCCTAAGAGGAGGATCTGACAAACACCTCCTTGCAGTCTAAGTTGCAGACTTGTTAAGACCATGTAGTTTTCCCTTTCTCTAAAATATCTACCCTGCATTTTTATAAATGGATCACAGCCTGTAGATGAAAAGCACCAATTGCCCAAAGAAAAACATCACACAGCTCGTTTGGTGAAACCAAGTGAGGAGGTTCCTGGTATTTAAGGTCCCATCCAAATTGCTCTAAGTGCAGGATGCAGTCTCAGCCTTTCCCTGGGCCTTGCACACACTGCAAATACCACATCTCATTGATATTTGGGACTGACAAGCTGAGAGCTGATGGAGGCTGTTTTTGGTTGTTGTTGCAGCTTAGCAACAAGCAATGACTGGCAAATTTTGCTGCTCTTCAAAATCAATGCCACTTTTCTGGATCATTTCCTCATCTTCATGATCATCTGTCAGAACAGTAAATTGACAATGTGTTCCCAGGGACAGTGTGGGGTCTGCTGCAAGCCTTGATAGTTAGAGGATGAATTTAACCTTGCCAAAGTCAAACATGGTACGGGTTTGGATCCCACATGAGCGTTAACTTGCTTTTGACACTGTTAATCTGGATGTGTTTTCTACTCCATTAAACTTTCCCTTTATATTCAAAATATCACTGTGAGGACATGCACTGCTTGACTCATTCACCAGTAATCCATGTTTGGTGTGGTTGCTATAGATTATTGTAACACCTGGGAAACTTCAGCATGGATTGTGATCCTGCTGCGTGAGCCCAGAACTAAAAGCAGGCTCTGTCCTGGGGAAGTGTGTGTGATGATAAAAACCAGACAGAGAAGGGACACAGGTGAGTGGGTGAGCACAGAGAAAATGAGGAAAATAACTGGTTATCATGGCAGGTGGGATATGGCTGGCAGTAGCCACATGGGGTGAGCATTGTTGGGGATTTTAGTGGGAACTGGAAAGAAAATAACCGTGTCTACAGGTTTGTGAGCAACTGTAGAAGAGAGAGAATTGTCAGTGCACTTGTTAGAAATCACCCCAGGCAATGGGCACTCAGGACTCCGTTGGAAGATAACTTAAAAAACCCTGTTTGCTAATTATAGGTGTCAGCTGATACTCAATCATTTAACACATTCATTAAGAGTAATCAGGGAACAATGCTTGATTAGGACCACCTTGCTACAGAGCAGTCAGGTGCAAGGAAAAACCAAGAAGCTGTGCCTAGAATGGAGAGAAAAATTACATCAAGGTTCTACAGCTGAAGTCCTTTGCTTTTTACATGACTCTGAGGTATGAGATTCAGATGATTTTTAAATTATTTTTCAGACATCCTGTTCCTGCCTATCTCTATACAAAATTTCCCACTTAAACTATATTTGGCTTATTTTTTGGTACTGGAGGAGACAGATGATTGATATTTTGATGGAATAAGAAGGATCATGCAAAAAGATGAGAAGATGGTGTCAGTTTGGATATTGTAATTGGCCAACCAAAAAGGAAAGTGATGGCTCTGATCACTGTGAGGAAAGGTTTGGCCCAGCCAGGGAGGAGGTTTTTGGTGCTACTGAGAGAGGAAGGCTCTTCCAGAAAACTTTCCCAGAACACTCTTTGCTAAAAAATTGCTGTCTAGGCTGGAGGCTCCAGCATTTGGGTAATGTGACTTTCTTTTGATAGACACAGGTAAGTTTAGCCAGTACAAAACTTGTGCCCCCATCATTGCAATGAAACTCCCTGTGTGCTCTCAGATGTTTCAAAAGGCACATGTAAATTTTTCTTTTGGCAGACACGGTTGCAAGGCAGCTGGGAAGAAAATCTGTCTTCCTGGAGTGTCTAGATTGTAGGATCAGAGAATGGTTTGGGTTGAAAGGTACCTTAGAGATCATCCAGTGCCACCCCTGCCATGGGCAGGAACAACTTCCACTATCCTAGGCTGCTCCAAGCCCTGTCCAACCTGGCCTTGGACACTTCCAGGGATCCAGGGGCAGGCACAGCTTCTCTGGGCACCCTGTGCCAGGGCCTGCCCACCCTCACAGGGAGAAATTTCTTCATATCTAAACCTCCCCTCCTTCAGATTGGATATTAGATGTCAACCATCTGAGCCCCTGCAGCACGGGATGTTGGCTTCTTTGATAGATTTGCCGTGGTCTGTGAGATCACCGCTGGACATTCCAGAATTCCATGCTACTGGGAAACTCATAGACTGGTCAGTTCTCTTTGATCTCGAATACCGCAAGGATGTGAAGACAAATTCATCCATCCCAACAAAATATCAGGATATATATGTGTATATATATATATATGTGTGTGTGTGTGTGTGTATATGTATATATATGTATATATGAGGCTGTCCTACCACTCTCAAGGTAATTTCTCAAGGAAAACTTGCAGGGACCATCTTAGCTCTTGGCATTTCAGTTGATAATCCTTAGGCTGCTCTTCCTTTTTAAAGGGTAAAGCATATTTCATAAATGCAGCTTTATGAATGAAATGTGTCATTTGATGTATACAAGCAGTCAGACTTTGTGCTTCTGACAGTGCAACTTATTCCGGAAATTAAAATTCTTGCAGCACTGAACTGCAGGGACAAAAAAGGACCCCACAGTTCAGTAACTGAAAAGCAGCAGCTTTGCAAAATTGCTCAAAAAAATTTCAGCCTTCCCTTGGAAGGTGTGCTGACTTCCTTGGACTGAGGTGCACAACAATAATAAAATAGGAATTTCCATCTTATATCGAGTTTCCCATTAGAGAATAAAATAGTGACCATACTGTTACCCTTTGCTTTCCTTTTTTGCTTGATGTGATAACTCTGAGTGAGGAAAACCAACATCCTCTCTGTGTTTTCAGACTTTTTACCTTCTCTCTGGTAGCAGAAAGTTGTTGCTGTGAGTTGCTTTTTTGCTGCCAAGTTGGTCATGATGGTCTTATGTTCTGTGGGTCTGAATTGTCTTATGGAAAACAGTTACACTTTGAAAAGTAGCAGATTTTAGCTGCCTAAAATTTAAGCAGACATTATTTACAGATCAGAAGTGCACTCTGAAAGTGACACTCTCAATTCTCCATGGTTCCCATGTTGTTTTGTCACATCATGGATCCATGTCAGAGAAAGTCAGCTGAATTTCTTTTGGGTGCAAATTAACTGGAAGATGCACTTTTGACAAACATGTAAAATGCCAGTGGACAGTAGGATGGAATAATTCAAACTAAAACCTTCTGAAAAGCAAATAGTGTGAACACTGACTCTTCAACACTAATTATTTTGCTCAACAGAGTTTCTCTCTCCAGAGCTGCAGGACTTGTTAAAGTAGACATGGGCTGGAGAGAAAACATGACAAGAGAAATGCTGGAATTAAAGTGGAAACAGAGCAGTAAATTGAAGTGCTGTGCTTATAAAAGAATACCTGACTTTAAAACTTTCCAGCTCTACAAAAAGTGGCTGTGTGATGGACCTCTGCTGTAATCAGCAGACCCGATTAAGAATTTTTCACTGGACTTCTCGTGTTGTCTTTGAAGACTTGGGCAAGATTATTCTTCTACTGAACTGAATCCCTGTCACCAGTCCAGAGAGGGGGGAAAAAAAAAATAAAGACAATTACTTAGAGCTCTCACTGAAGATGAAAGGACTTAGAAGTATCTCTGTTATTCTGCTTTCAAAGGGAGCATTTCAGAAGAGCTGGGCTGATTTCTGGCTCTCAGTTTCACAGGGAAGTGAGCACATCTCAGCATGGAATAGGGTGTGCCTGGCTTGGAGGTCATGAGTTACTTCTGAGTAAACTGAGTAAATAAAACAAATTACACAGCTGCCACTTTTTACACTTTTTTGCACTTTACACTGTGGCATTCATATTCTCTGGAAAAATCCCTTCACCCAGGATTTTTCTCCTGGGAAGCTGAGAAGCCTCAGAGAAAAAGGAAAACAATTCTTACCTCATTTGCTTCTCCTTTGTTGTGCTCATGTGGAATGTGTTTGGAGATTGTTTACCCAAAGATGATTGTTTCATTGGACTCTGCTGTGAGTTGTTTTCACTCATTGGTCAATCAATGCCAAGCTGTGTCGGACTCTGGAGAGAGTCACGAGTTTTCATTATTATCTTTTTAGTCTTCTGTAAGTATCCTTGTTGTATTCTTTAGTATAGTACAGTTTAGTATTCTTTAATATAGTATTATAAAATAATAAATTAGCCTTCTGAGGATATGGAGTCTGATTCATCATTCCTCCCTGCCACGAGGGTCCCTGCAAATACAATATTACACTGTTCAAGTCACCCTTGTGCTTATTGTGGCATCTGACAGCACAAGCCCACTGCCAACCTCCAAGGAAAAAAAACCCAGAAATTCCAGTTCTTTGAGCACGTGGCCTTTAGGAGACACAAGGGCTGAATGCCACTTGTGGGTGATGATACTTCAACCAGCCCAAGCATTTGCCCTTTGTGTTGAGAAGCAGGAGAAGCTTTGCTCAGCTTGTTCAGCTGCTCGAGCACCTTTCAGAAGTTCTCACGTGCAACGTGGTTTGTGAATATGTGGGGCTGTCTTTCAGAGCCTGGAAACACCACAAGGACAAAGGTAGAAAGCCTTGGCATACCCAAGTGTAAGAGCTTCTTCCCAGAAAATTCCACAGCTCTTAACAGCCTGGAAAAGTAACCCTGTGCTGTGGTTCATCTCACTGAAAAAACAAGTATTGATTAGACATGGCCTTACTAATTAGTTTGTTTCTTAACAGAGTCACTTAGGTGGTTTAAATAATCTTTTTCATCTTTAAAATCACTTGTATGATTGATAAAAATCATGAGGCTATATTTTTAATATGATTTTTGCTCAAATTCCTTTTATTTCCGTGAAAATTGGGTAAATCACTCTGAGACCCAGAGCTGCAGGACAGAGTGTCACTAATTCATTTTGTAAGAAAGTCACTTTCAATTAAATCGTGTGTCTTCAGCAACTTTGTGTTTGCAGCTTATTTCCCTCAAGCCCTATCCATGGTGCTGTTAATCTTTTTATGGCATTACTGATGTCTGCAAGTCAAAATATACTTTGGAACAGCAAAAATCCTGATCCAGCTGCATTTATCACTTCAGTTCCTAGCTAAGAACAAAGTAAGAGACAAGTCTGTTAAAAAAAAAAAAAAAAAGAAGTGTTTTGATTTTGCCAGTTTGATTATTAAAATGAGAGAAAAAAAAAGTCATGAAATATTGAGATCTGGCAGAATTTAGAATTGTGTTTAGAATTTGACTGGGAATGTGCAGCTCCAAAGTCCTGATACTACTTGTACCAGGCCATGGCCTCTGTGCTGTGGGACACCTGATAAATCACAGTCAGTACAATCAAATTGACTTAATTTGATTTTGCAAACACTACTTTGTTAGAGGAGGGAGGAGAAGAATGGGGAAGGAATAGAATAATATTTGCATCTAAACCTATTCCCAAAAAAAAACAAAACAAAAAATCCCTTCATTGTTGTGCAAATAAATGAGAATTTGGCCTTTTTTTTTCTGGTGAGGAGATATTATTACAGTTCTAGATGTCAAGACATCAGTCTTAGAGTATACTGGGTTTCTTGATGCAAATTTCCCTGTGTATACTTTTGTCAGCATTTTCAAAGCTCTTCCTCTCCAGTTTAGGGATTCAGATTGCAACTGTAGTTGGATTTTCAATTTGAGCACCCATTATCTATCAGTCATCTCATCCTTTTGTCCCCAAAATGTTGCAGTGGATTCCACAAGTTCCACAATTATTCCATAATTAAAATCTTACTGAGTAAATATACAGTAAAAGTGAGGTTTTACTGTCAGTTTTTCAGTTTGGATAAGTAGGAGCCATGTCCTGAGTTGAGGTGGACTTGTCTAGTTATCCAAAAATTCCTAATTTGTTCTTAATTGGTTACTTTCTTTTTCCTTTGAATTAGTCTTAACTCTCTGGCTGCTGGAGCTAATTTACCTGTCTAGATCCAATCTTTTTTTTTTTTAGGATTCTTTTTCTCCCCAGGCCAGGATCTTGTAAATCACCATTCCATGCCTGGGATTTCCTGTGTTGAGATGAGCTCCTGTTAAGGGCAGTCAGGATCTTCAAAGACAGGGTGAGATCAAAGCATGGCAAAGCCTCTGCCTTCCAGCCATTCCCAAATCCTCTCTGATGAGTTTGGCTGCCCAAGAGGAACAAAATCTTCCAGATGCTGTCCCTGAGCTCTGTGGAAGGGCATGGAGGACAGGACCACTGGAGCCATAATCCCAAGGGAATCTGCTGCTTGTTTGTTCTTCCCCCACAGAAATCCTGGTCAAACTCACAACAAATAACATCCAACCTGAAAGTTTTGGGTTTAATGTGAAAGTTTTAACAAAATATTTTGGTTTTCACTGCCTTGACTTCTTTGAATAAGATCCTAAGAGATGCTTTGAGAGCTCTGCTAACACCTCAAATAAATCACATAGAGCTGCAGAATATGGGGAAGATCTTGACAAGGAGGATATTGGAGAGAGGGGGGACCTGAGCTTCAGACAAGACTTGAACAAGCCCCTGGTTTTATTCACATTAACAGCTGGTTCAGAATGAGCCTTCATTCCAGCTAGAGAGAAAGGCTTCACTTTTTTCCACTTTCAGTTTGCATATTTCAATGATTTCCTCGTGTGTGTGTGTGTATGTATACACATGAAATTTGAAATGTGTATGAAATCATATATATACATGAAATATTATATTAGTATATGAAAACAAATACATTGTTTTGTTTATATATAAATAATGTATTTTATATATTTTATATATTTCTTTGTTTACACATAAACAAAAGTGTTTTATTTACCATTATCTTTTCAGTAGACTTTCAGTAGCCTTTCAGTTTCCAAATCAGAAGCAGATGTAGGTCTTCATCTTTCCTATGTAACTCATTCAAGCAGATTTGGGAACTAAAAAACCCCAAACACACCATTTTTGAAACACAGACCTCAGTTATCTGAGTTTTTGTTGGGTTTTTTTAATCCAGACAATATAAAGATAGTGAAATCGGTGTCTTGAGTCTGAAATATTTCATGACAGATACTGTGAGACAAGTCTTAAGTAGGTTAAAAATCTTCCTCCAAGCTCCAGTAATTTTAATTTTCTTATTAGCAATTTTCAACCGGTTTTAAGTAACGTGAGAACCTGTAGCAGTGTGTGTTTGGTATATGGGGGACAGGCTGAAGCATCACTCCTCTCCATCAGTAAAGCATTTTGCTCTTGGATCCTTGCTGCGTGAATGTGTTTGTGAAAAGCTATTTCTCTGTGCTTTTTGCATTGTCTCAAGCACTCTGGAGCTGCCTGAGCATATGGTGATCCAGTGTTCCTCAGGCTGCCATGAAAACATCCCATTATCCCAAGGGAAAAGCTGCTCTTGCAAGGGTGCCAGAGTTCAGTGCAACCTTTAATGCACATTTCAGGCCCAAGGGTTCTCCTGCTGCTGCTTTGAGGCCACACTGGGTTGATTTTGCAGCCATTCCCCAAGCCCTGAAGGGCTCTGCTGAGCATTGTGTCTGCTGGGGATTTGTGCATGAGCAGAATTATCTTTCTGATTCCTTAAATGGCTGTAGGAGCAGATGCAGCATTTGAGGTGTAATAGCAAATGTGGCTGATGTGAGCTCCTCTGATCTGCTCTGACAGCATGAAAGGGATGCTGACAGTCTGGATGTTATCCTGCATTTCCTGTGCTGGAGTAAACCAGCAGCCAAGGTGAATAGCATCAGAGCAATCAAAAATTTTCAAATATATATTGAAAACTCATGTTTTCAAATAAATTAATTGTCAGGAAGTTGGCAGAGTTTGGTGATTGGGTTTGTGTTTTGTTTGCTTCTTTTTAATTGAAATGGAGGAGGTGAAAAAGACTCAGGTAAGAGTGCCTGTATTTGCTATCACTATTAACTTGTTGCAGTAAGGTAGAAAAATCATAAAGGCTTCACAAAATCAGGCCTGCTCTCCTGGAATCAGTGGCTGTCCTTGTCAAAGCTGGCATTTTGCAAATTCCCATGTGAAAGCAATCCTGGTGTGAGCAGTTCGTAAATTTAACAATCTATTCCTGAGTAAAAAAACCAACTTGCACCTGTATAAACTGTTTTTACAACGTTAGAGAAATAAAAACTATTTCTTACAAACAACTGTCCCTGCATATAGACACCAAGAGTTTGAGTGACCAATCAATACAGAATAACAACTTGTTACTAACCAATAAAAGTAACTGACAAGAGACCTACTAACCAATTGGAGTCCCACACAAGGTCTGTAAAATTGTATAAAAAGGAGTTATGTGAAAAAAGAAGGACCTTTTTCAACCATGAAGAAAATGGAGTTTTGTGTGATTTACTCCCATATTAAATTATTCTTTGGAAAGCTGTGCAATGAATATTCTCTTTCTGTGTGTATAGGCACAGAAACACTAAGAATGAGCTTGTGCTCAACATGAACCATAAACTTAGTTCATAAGGAGCAAAACTTTCTTTTTTTAAATCATATTTCTCTTGTCCTGTGCTCTCTTCTGCCCTTTGTTTTCTGCAATGGCATGGAGACAAGAGGTAAGTCTAACCAAATACCCAACACTGCACTGCTCTGTGTCTTTCTAATCTTCCAGCAAAATGGATGCAAACAAAAGCTGAGTTTCTAAAGGAAGGTTTGTGCAGGTTGTATTTCATGGGAGAGGAAACATCCTTTGCTTTTCAAGACTCAACTTTTGTACCCTGAAACTGGGAGAAAGGCTGCCTCTGTGTGGCATGATGGAGCTAGTAAAATTCAGCACTGAGAGTGGGCTGCTGGTGTCAGGATCTTGGGTATTTTCACAGCCATGCAGGAAATCTTAATTCCAAGTGTATCTTAGACACAGCATTGGGAAGAAAGATTCTCTTCTGCTTAAATTTAGGAAGATTTTTGAAGGGACTGCAGAAAAGACCCTTTACATTTCTGAACAGAGATACAAACAAAGACCTTGGGTCATGGATCAGTTCTGAAACCAACATTCAAATTCTCTTGTTTGGGTGAGGGGATATTCCAGTATTAAAAACTTGACTTCTAGACATTAGTTTGAGCTTTCAGTCATGGTGTGGGTGAAAGAAGTGCCCAGATCAGGCTCAAAGTGGCTGGGAAATGAACAGTGGATGTGAGAGATGACAGATTGCTGGTGTCTGGACAAATAATTTTTACTTATGGTGAGAATTCTTTGTTTTACCTGCCCACCATGCTCACCTTTTGAATGAAAAGAGACAAGATAATGTTATTAAATCATAGTCAATCGGAGAAAATTTTCTCCAGAGCACTGGAAAAAATGTCACCCAGTGCAGTTTGAGTATTTTATAATGTCTTCCTAATGTCTCTCTTTTCCCCTAAAAGATAATTGGAAAAAACTTGACTAGAAAATTATAATGAACATGTACTGGGAACATCCTCAGTCCTAGATATGGGACCTTTGTGTTTATTCTTTTCCCTGAATATGACTGAGATTCACCCCTTAGGAATCTTTGAGGCATCAAGTGGATGTGAGGGAAATGAAGGAGAGATCCTGAATTCATTTTTGGGGTCCCTTTAGGGCAGAGCTGAGGAAATCTTCAGCTGATGTGACAAAAACTGCACAATGCACAGTTCTCCTTTCCAGTGTCTGTGACCCCATCAGAGCAAATATCACTTTCTTGACCTGATTTTCTCATAGTGGAACTAGGCAGTAGCAGCTGAATTCTGGGAATTTTAGGAACAGAGCTGTAAAAATTCCTAGTCATTCTTGTCATGATGGTGCAAATTAGTCAATGTATCTTGAAATAAGTGACCAGTTTCTCTCCAGGGCATCAGAGACCATGAGTGATGCTGCTTGTTGAGGTTTGAATATTCTACTGCCTATAGTGGCAAACTCACACTTCTGAATGGTTGTAGTTTCCCTTCCGTGTTCTTGCAAGATGATTCTCATCTGCTTGCAGCAATAGCTTCAAAATTTGTTTCAAGCTTACTCTAAAATATCTCCTCATTTGATCCCCCTATCACTCTCCAGCCCATACTGGGATGGATATAAATTTGGTTTACATTAAAAACCAATATATAAATGATGGCCACGTGTTCTCACTACTATCTCTTTCCTTTTCCTTCTGGTGGAAAAAAAAATCCAGTTTTGGAGATGTGACACCTCTATGGATGAATTTTCAAACCAAAATGCTATATGACAACAGAGGATGTCAAGAGATTTATTTTTGTTTACAGAAACAATATAGCTTCCATCTAATTGTTCATCTCTGAAGAGGATCATAAACTTTCTGATTTAAAATAGCCAAACCTGTATGCTTGTATTGAATTTTATTAGTACTGCGTTGCTAAGGTTTCATTAAATCTATTAAAATACAATAAAAGTTCCTCTAAATTGTGAAATACACAAGAAGTGCTCGAGGTAGGTGCTACTAAAGCTTTCCAAAGACTTGATACCCAAAGATTGTTGTGTTGTCAGCCAGTCTGGGCTCACACCTCAGCCTGGGCAGAGTTCATCAAAGGGAAACACCAAGGGTAGGATGAGCTGCAGGCCTAATCAGGAAATGGAGTCAGAGGGAAAATCTGGGGAAATCTGAGATCACAATAGGGTGAGAAGCTGGAAGACAACATCTGAAACATCAGGTTTTGTAGAGCTTGGAAATGCCATGGGCAGCCTTCACAAGCCTGTTTATTTTAAATATCTCAGAACATGTCACCCACTTCACACAGCCACTGTTTAAGGAAAATTAAATCCTTGACTCCACTCTCCTCCAGCACAATGCAGGCCTTGCTACCCACCCAAACTGCAAATACATCTAACCCCTAATTAACACTCTCTGAACTAACAATTCTCCTTGTTCATCATTTTTTTCTAGAGATGGAACATACCCAACATATTTAGAAGCAATGCGTTCAGGCAGGCATGGCACAAAGGCAGCGTTGCAATTGATGCCTCAGGTTTCAGCTTTTCTATTTTTCAGATNGCAGCCATAGGAATGACTGCTGCTCATTTTGTGTTAATCTCAGGAATTTCCCTCAGTGAGCATGGAAACTCAAGGATCTTTATGAAAAAAAGAAAAATCTAAAACATTTACATCTTGTATTTAACACTGAAGCCAGTCTTCCTCCCAAGATGGCATCCAAAGCAATCCCCTTTCTTTTCAGACAAGTAAATTATTTTTGTGCCCAAAGGGATGTAATAAATTAAACCTGGAGCTTTTATGGATGTGAAAACATCATATTCTCTGTGGGTATATACATTAATAAAATAGTATGAAATCAGTCACTACCTTCTTCCCACAATTTTTTGAATTTTCAGGAAAAAGATAACCTCACTGATCTATGGTAATAAGACTTCTGTGTATCCCCCTCATCTGCAATTGTTTTTGCTAAAACCTTTAATGTTAAAAATCAGATTCATATGCACTAAATTGTTTGGTCTTACATGAGCTTTATTTTTGTTATCATTATTTTCTTTTCAGAAGTAGGATTCTTTTTACCTTCCACGATGGGGTTAATAACTCTGAGAGTACAAAAGTTCATATTGTTTTTAACAGCTTCATAAAATTAGATCATAAATGTTTCTGGACTTTGTCATGAGATTTTTAAATACAGTCCTTTTTACAACAGGAAAATGGACACAATACAGCAATTTTCTAGTTGAGGCAAGAGTAGTTCTTTAGTATCTGATTAATTTCTTTTACCTTTTGCCTTAATTAAAAGTAGAAAAATCTGTCATTTGCCCCAAACCATCTTATTTCTCTTTTGAGATAACATCTTTTTCTTATAATATTATCATTGCTACTTTAGCCTTTTTTTCACAATCATTTTGGAAGATCTTGCCCATCCATTTTAATATCTTTTTAACATATATTGTAATTGTGTCCTCCACTGACTTCCATGTCATTTCCCAATTTTTTACTCATCCTAATAATTAAAACTATTATTCTGTTGCCCTGCATTTTCTGTAAATATGGGCATTTACTGCTGACAGTTAAATATTCCCATATTCACTGAGTAGTGAGCTCTGCAAAATTACAGTAATAGATCATATTCTGGATATTGATAGCAAGGGAAATGTTGGCATTTTAGGCCGCAACCTTTCAATTCCTGAATTAGAACAATAAGTTTCCATCAAAAGTCTCCATTTCTTCTGTGCTGCTCTGCTGCTCTGATTTTTTACTATTTCTTCTCCATTTTCCTCTTCATTCCTTTCCCACTATTAGTTTTCTTTCCTGCAGTCCTTTTCCCATCCTCTCCTTTTGTGTTTATTTTCTTGCCCTACTCCTAATAGCAAATTTTAGTCCAGATTTGCCCTTCTCAAAATTTCCTTAGATAATTCTATAGCAGATGAACTTCTTTCCCACCCAAAACCAGGAGAGATCTGATCGGAGGTTCACACATCAAATTTCTCTGGTAGTAGAGGATTATTAATATTGCTTATCATCTGTAATATTTATTGAGGTTGCTTCCTTCAGTAATTTTTTTGAGGACTATGTGCTAATATGAAGAATTTTTAAAAAATTTCTCAGCTCCTAGTTGAAATATTTTGGGCAAGAGAGAAACTGAATCAAAATTCATATTAAAAACTCACTCCCAACCCCATAGTTAATGACAGAGCTCCAGATAATCTTCCTAAGGATGATGCCTGCTTTTGTGCTGATATTTGGAATAAGACTTTCCCTTCTGTGAAATTATTAATGTGGTTTCCCTAGTTATTTAATTAGTACTTATCTGTACCTTTCAGTAAAATATTTTATTGTGGTTCTAGCCACTTTCTGCTTTAATCCTTTTTTTCATAAAATATCTACATAACACATCAAAATTATCTTTCTTCATATAATGATTTTTAATGAGAAGTAAAGAAAAAGAAACCTGTTTGACACGTGAAAGCTCTTTGAATATTAAAAAAAAAAAATCCAAATCAAGGCTCCTTAGAAACCAGCCAGGAGTTCAAACAGAGAAATATTGAAGAAGTCAAGGACTCATGCTGGGAAAAAGGAATTGTAAAAAGGAAGTGACAAACATTATCGTGCTCTTGAGTTTCAGCCTCTATACATCCTGGCCAAGAGGAAAATGCTAATTTATTGTCTTTAATGCCTCTGATTTTCTTCAACATAGCAAAAATTAAACCACCAGCTTGTTATTGTCATTTGAGTCTTCACACTGAGCTCCTGAATGTCTTTCTTGATGCTCACAGTGTGCCCTGGAGGACATCTGCAATCTCTGGAATTACCAGATATTACAGACTTCCTGACTCAAAGTGCCATCTTGAAATTTGATCTTCACTTTGATTATTTCACTCAAGTAGATTCTGAGCTTACCCACAGGATATTGTCTTTTAAGGGACATGGAGCTGACTTTGTTCTTTGGCGCAGTAAAAAGTGTAAAACCTCCCTTTTTTTCCAACAATAAACAAGCTCGTTTCCGATGAAAACATTTGCTTTTCTTTTTGCTCACCAGTTAAGCCTTTTCCTGCATTTCTTGCCATATGATCACAAACTTTTCTATTACTTTCCCTTTCCCTACCTGGGTGTTTGGAGGGCTCAGGAAGAAGAGGTTTCCACCCTGCTCCTCCCCAAGCAAAGCTGTTCCAAAAATGACCTGTTAAGTCCAGAGGTTGCTTCCTTTCATTTGCAATAAATGCTCCTTATTAAGGTCCTTCCTTTTCTGTTGCTCACAGCAACATTCTCAAAAAGGGAAAATGAGAATATGGAAAACAAGGAGGCTTTGCTTTTGTTCCCTTTGATGCCTTGAGAAGGCTGACCTAGAACAGGGACTAGACAGAGCTAAAGAATAAAGGAGGGATTTATTAAAAGGCCTCCATGGATCCACCTTGGGCAGCACAAGAGCCCAGCCAGGGCTGCACCCAAGATGAACCAAAATGGTCCCAAAATGCACGAGCGCTCCCGGGGTCTCTCCCTGTGATCAGCTCTGCTCCATGTGCAGATTGCAGTTCATTGTCCAATTCCAGCTTTAGCCCATGCACTCCCATCCTGCTTGTTTTTCTCTCTCCAGCCCACGCTGTTTGTGCTCTTGGGCCTGAGATTTGGATCATTTGTCCTTGTTCCCCAGCTAGAGAAGGAATTGTTTTGTCTCCCTGCTCTGTGCAGAGAGCTCACCATCCCCTGATGTGAAGCTCAGACCCACACACTAAAGCAGCACAGAATGTGAAAAATAGAAAAGCTAAAACCTGAGGCATCACCTTCATGGAGGGAGTTTGTTTCACAGTGAGAATAGAGGGATGCTCCAATCCCCCCAGTCATCATCCTCTCCTCTGCTGGACCCTTCCCAGGAGTTCTTTGCCTGTCTTGACCTGGAGAGCCCAGAACTGGCCACAGGTCCAGGACAGAGCAGAGGGCAGGGTCAGCTCCCTCCAGCTGCTGGTCACTCTCCCTGATGAACCCCAGGATCCCAGTGACCCTCTTGTCCACATGGGCACACTGTTGGCTCATGATTGACCTGCTGGCCACCATGACCCCCAGGTCCTTCTCCTGCTCTCCGTCAGGTCACCCCCCAACCTGTTCTCATGCCTGGAGTTATTTCTCCCCAGGCACTGCACCTTCAACAGGTATTAAGACTATGCAACAATCCCATTTATCAATTTTGCTTAATTTTCAATTTTTTAAATCATTATTTCCTTGTCTCTAATGTTTATTAAGGTTATTGTTTATTTTCAAGGCGTATTAAATGTGTATAGTATGATCATAATTTTGCTTTTAATTTCAGCTACACATTGTTTGCTTTTCTGGCCTAAAAAATACAGTTTCATTTGTTTTTCCTTCCTTTTAATGTGCATTCTGATCAGTTAGAGTTACAGAAGGATTCTCAAGCTGTCTTTAGCATAACTAAATCTGTCAGAAAAATCCCTAAAAGTGAATGGTTTTTATTTGCACCTTCTTCTGTAATTAGCAGAAAAGGGATTTACATTGGTCCTCCAGTTTCTAGTGTTGTGAAGTCAATGAAGGGAAAGTAGAATAGCCCGTGATCTAATGAGGAGTTGCCGATATTTCAAAATTCCAGATTATCCACATGATCATTTTACAGCCTTAAAGGTGACAACAGTTAACAGAATCTATTTGGTGTGAAATGGACCTGCTGGAACACAAAAGGCTAGAAAACAGATGCTTTTTGAAGCAACATGATCATGTACACCAAAATGCACTTTGAATTTTAACAGCACTGAGAATAAAACTGGCAGATTGAATCTTGATTATGTTTTGTGCCATGCAAAAATGCATCTTGTCAGCTTTTATTGCTAACAAATGTTTGCATCTGGGTCCTGTTTTGTTTTTTTTTTTTCCTGAAGTTGCTGTTTTAAGTGCATGGAGCTGTTGTCCATCTCTTGGGTAGTTCTCTCTGTAGATCTTATTCTGCTGTTTTCATTCCTGACAGCTAAAGCCTCCTTGGGTCATGGTTTGTCAATACCAGGTAATTTCCACAGCTCCACCCCTGCTGGGGGCTGTCTAGCTACAATTTTAATCTGGTGGGATGTGTGTCACCCCTGAAGAACCCTGCTCATAACCAGTTACCAATTTGATCTCTTCATGGCTACCTCTCCAGTCTGCTGATCTGGTCTATTTTCCAGCCACCTGGAAGTTCATTGGCAAAAAAGGAAAGTGTGTTGTATTTTTTTTTTTCCAGGCTCCTGCAGTTTAATTTTAGGAGCCAAAGTTTAGCCACTAATAATTCCCTGCCAACAGTTTTGGGGAGTTTCTCTCTCCAATCTGGAGCTTCCAACGATAGTGATACTGCTCCAAAGGCAAAGAATTGTCAGGGAAAAAAAAGTCCTCCTCCACACCAGGAGCGCAGCAGTGCAGTGATAAACAGTAAACCTCCTTCCAGCTTTGTGACAGCCTCTTCTTCATGGATAAGGGATTTAAAAGATGCTATCAAAGCTAATTTACAGAAAAACGTAGCTGACACCAGCCACACACTTTCCTTCAGTGTCTGACTTGCTGAATTCACCAGCGTGCTGGATACAATTTTTGGATGCTGGGTTGCTGATGTTGCTAGGCTACAGCCTGATGCAGAAGTTTGCATGCAAAATTCACATCATTGCCTCAATTGCTTTTCCCTCAAAAAAATCTCATAAAGGCCTTACCAAACATAAAGTTCTGCAGACATTGCCAGTCTATTTCCTTTTCCCTGCAAAGGGAATTGTGCCATGAAAATCAGATGGCACAATCTGCAAGGTGTCAGAGCTGTTTTCCTTCACTGGAGTAGCAATGTGGGCTGCAATGTCTTGTGTCTCAAAAACATCCATAAAACTGACTCTAATCTAAGTCTCTCCTCATTTAGTTTAACACCACTAAAGCCAAGAGTCACAAAAGACAGTGGTTCTCCTGTTATCACTGGACAGGAAAACAACCCTGGAAAAGAAAGAATTTATCTCTTTATTATTTGTCCTCCAAGTCTACACGTGCATTACAAAATTTTTGACAGAATCACAGAATATTCTGAGCTGGAAGGGACACAAGAACCATCAAGTCCAACTCTTGCAATGGCCTGGGCAGGGATGGAGCAGCAATCTTGGCTTTTTTAAGTCCTAGGCTCCAACTGAGCTCAGTGACTCCTCTGCCCCTTCCTCATGCCTTAGATTAGTTATAACAAATAAATTCTTCAATATGAGGGTGGTGAGGCACTGGAATATGCTGCCTGTAAACACTGTGGATGCCCCATCCCTGGAAGTTTCCAAGGCCAGGCTTCATGGATCCTTGAGCAGCCTGATCTGGTGGGTGGCATTCCTGACCATGGCAGGGGACTGGAACTGAATGATCTTTAAAGGTCTCCTCAAACCCAGCCATTCTGTGATTCTGTGATTGGGTACAGACTCACTCTTCCTCTTTAAGAGAGGAAATCTCTCTTCAGTCCTTGGACTTCTTGAAAAGGCACCTTCATTGTTGTATAGATTTATGTAACATCCAATACCTCTGCAGATAATTCCTGTATGGACACCCCGTGCTACATATGTTGCATATTTCCACACTGGCACTTGTCACAAGCCTGGTGTGAGTATTAATTCCTGTATTTTTCACACCTGTGAATACACAACACGTGGTTCAACTACAGCTGTCACTTCAATTAGAGTTTACAGTGATGTTTTTACTCTCTGTCCTATGGGGAATGAAACTGTAGCCCACATACAAAATCTTTTCCATCCAGCCCCACAGTAAGACACATTTTATGTCTTTGTCATGTCTGATTCCTGTTGTTTACCACTGTCACTTTTTTTTTTTTTTAATGCTTTTAAGCAGCATCAGCTTTTTCCCATGTGCCACTCTCTTGGCAGGATCACATTCCTTGAGGTGAGGAAGGAGAAAGAAGGAGACTTTCAGACAGCAAGTGTGAAAGTTTCTTTCTTGCTTATGAACCATTGAACATGGCCACTGAGACCTCACAGTCTGCTCCAGAAGTACCAAAATCATGTTGCATAAAAACCATGCAGCCAGTCCCCAGGCAGTTATCCCTGGACAACCTTTCCCTGAGTTTTGTTGCTGAGCATGATGCCACATGGCCTGAATATCCCTTGGATCAGCTGGGGCCAGCTGTGCCAGCTGTTTCCCCTCCCAATTCCCTGTGCATTCCCTGCCCCATCCATGGTGGAGTGGGTGAGAGGCACAAAAGGCTCTGTCCAAGCTCTGCTCAGCCATAACAAAACCATCCCAGAATTATCCACACTATTTCCAGCACAAACCCAAAACTTAGCCCTATAGGAAGGAAATAATCCATACCCAATGGTCCAATATTTTTCCAGGATGTAGGCACTGATGTGCCTTCTCTAGAGGGGACATTGCTCAAGAGATGTGCGTGATTTTGGGGAGAAAATCAGGTCACCTCTTGTGTTTGAAGTGTCACCAAGGAGCCTCTCACAAAAAAAAACATGGTAGGTTTTCATATTGCCTTATATCCAGCCTGCCACTGGCTCTGCTTGCCTGACTGGGAGTAAAAAGCTTTTTCAATTCTTTGAGAAACTCTGGATTTTAAACTTTCCTTCACTTGAGGGGCAGAAATCCAGCCCTAGGAGACAAAGCTGTCTCAGAACATGCACTTGCCATTTGACATGAATATTTTGGGGTTACAGAGTGACTTGATTTTATTTGATTATTTTTATTTTTATTTATTGTTTTGTCTTTCAGACCAGCTTCCACAAATCACCTTTTTCCTCTTCCATTTTCTTCCTGTGGCTCATTGAACCAGTGGACCAATGCCATAGTCAGTACATTATAAATTGTATTCTTCCAGCTCAGCCTTGATGGACTGGAGATTATTTCTGTGGCAGCAGTGACTGGATGCTTTTGGCAAACCTGTGGCTATATGGGACAGCAAAGAATGAGGCAGAACTGAAGGGTGAGGGCCAGGTGGGCATTAATCCTAATTCTAACTTTGACAATGGCCATTCCTGTGACCTGAGGAATTTTCCACAGTTTCTTCCCTCATCTCCAAAGCAAGCACAGAAGTGAAAGCTTCATCTCCCAGCCTTCCTCTTGAGCTGGCATCCTCAGCCACCAAAAAGCAGCATATGCAGAGAAAAATCTGTTGGCAGCACCTGCAACACTTGCTCTTTTCAGAGGTTTGTGTGTTGGGTATGGATCAGTCTCTCTGCCACGCCGTGCTCAGAGCAAAAGTTCAATTTTTTGGTTTTTTTGGCCAACGTATAAATGAATTTCTTTGCACTCTTTATTCCAATTCACCCCTGCTTTGCATCCAGTGTATATTTTTCCCATTTTTTCTTCATGGCAATTTTTTGCTGTTCCCATCCTGACTCCCTTTGCTCAGCTCTTGATTGATTATCATTCAGCTTCCCCTTCTGCACATCACTTTATTTTCCTTCCAATTTCCCAACTGACAGCCTCTGCCTTCCTCTGCTACAGGAGGGTGACAGAGCCTGTGCTGAGCTTAACCAGCGAGTTTTTGCTTTGTCACTCTGCAGTGACAAGGTTAACTTTTCCCCAAAGCTAATTCAGCTTTTCAGAACACCTGAGTGCTGCAGAATTGATATGTGCAGTTAGATATTTTTACTTTTAAAGTGTGGCTCCCAGCAGAGTCGTGCTAACGGGTTCAGTAATCTTCAAATGCCTTGAATTCACAGGGGAAAAGAAAGATGCTGAGGCTGAACACTGAGCATGGAGTGAAAACATGCATATTTTACTTTTTTTTTTTTTGGTGAGAGTATTTATGCTGTTGCCTAGGATTATTATTAACTAGCAATCTAAAAAAGCCATTAGACACGACAAGGGGAACAAGTAAATTTTGAAGTGTTGGTAGTTGTTATTATGGGATTCAGTGTGCTGTACAACTGGATGGAATAATGAACCATGAAAGCCATTACAGCACAGCACAAAGTTTCAAATGGAGCTGATGAAAAATAAAAGTACTGGAGGAATATCTGCAGAGTAATTTTCCAGGAGATGATTCCTGGCTGTCTGCAAGGGTGTTCTCAAGGCTTTCTAACAAGTAGAGGATTCCATGAGGGAAACAAGTCCTTTTTAGTCTTAACACCATGACCAAGCAGTATCTGGTAAGCAGAGAATGTGAAATGCAGATCATGGAAGGAGCTTCCTCATGCTTGTAGGATCCCCCTCTCTTTGGTTTGCTGGCTCCTGCACATCAGAAAATATCCTGAGTGGGAAAAAACCCACCAGGATCATCAAAGGCCAACTCCTCGCTGTGTACAGGTCAGCTCCAAGAATCACACCATGCATAAATTTATATATCTACATCTATACAGTACTTTGGAAATAAATATTTTTATTTTTGCTGGTCATTTTGCTTGAAGAATAGATCCAGGCAGGTGTAGTAGTTCCTGGACCTTCTCTATTACCCTCTGGAACCCCCTATTCCTTACCCACGGAGATGTGGATTGAGATGTGGAGCAGCCCACAAACCAAGCTGATTTCCCACCAAAGCTGAGAGAAGCCCAGCAGTTTGGTTTCACTGCCTCTGAAGGAATGCAAGGAGTAGGAACCAGGATCCTCACCAGTGCCCTCTGAAACACTGATTTTACTGAGTCCAGAAAAACACAGAAACTTCATTCGTGGAGGAGAACAGGTTGGACTTATAACTGAGTTGGGCATAAATTTTAGTTGAATTGTTAATTGTAATTTAATTGTTGTGCATAAATTTTAGTTGTTCACTTATCCATATATTTCTGCTCTGAAAAAGGCTTACAGGAGAGTCAAAGTGTATCTTGGAGGACAAAGTTGTTAAATGAGAGAAAGAGAATTTGGGAGATAAATTTTTAAACAATATTTACTGCCATTTTGCAGGACCCATGATATTATATCAACATGGAAATATGGAAATGTAAAGCCTTTGATAGCAGGAATTTGAGGACCATGTGCTGTGGAAGGAGCATTTATTATCCCACTATTTGAAAATTATCTTTAAGAAACTGCTTGTGGGAGATCACTGATGGAGAAAATTACTTTAAAGGAGTGTTATTGCTTTCAGTTGGTGCTGAATGAAGATGAGATCAAGCTCCCTGTATTCACACAAGTTGTGTGAATCAGTAGCATGGAAGAGCCCCCAAGCAGAGATGCACATAAGGAAATCAAAATGCAGCAGGGTGGTGTGTTCAGAGGGGCCTTTATTTTATAGTTCTTACCTACCAAAACCTAAATATAGTTACAGCTAAAGTAGATTGTAAGAAAAATCTTTGTGCGCTTTGTTCATTTTGCTTCAAGACAGTGGAGATTCCCCCCTTCTTCTACCTCTCAATTCTCTTAAGAATAGACCTGATGTAAATTCAAGTTTCAATACATGAACCAGTCCTCAAGAAGCCTAAAATTAAATCATTAGCCAGCTTCTGTGCTTGCTCTGAGTCTTCAAAGCTTTAAGAGCCTGAGGGGGAGAATTAACAGCCTCTAGTCTCTCCTCCTGTGTACAGTGGGTCACATCATTTTACCCAGCATTATAATTTTTATAAGACTTTGAAAAATGAATCAAGATTTCAAAATTACAAGGAAAAAAAATGCTTGTAAGAGCATCTATGATATCTCTGCCTATTACTTTAAGAAAATTCAAGTCTGGAGAATAGACTGATTGTAGCAGAGAGGTTCTTGAGGATGAGGGAACTGGCAGGTTTGGAAATGGAGCCCTTATCTTTGGAAGGCAAGCAAGTAGACTTGAATTTTTTGTGCCACAAACTTCTCTCTAATGACAGTCACAGAGGGAGGTGGGAGGTATTTTTGCAAATGGCAGTGCTGTTACAGTGTGCACCCTACTTTTCTATCTCTTTTCTCCTTTTCCTTCTCACTAATGTGCAGGAGATGAGTGAAGTAAGAGGTGCATTTGCGTAAAATAATCCAGAATGATTGGTGGCATTAACTGACAGGACCTGGGCTCTCCTCTTGAAATGGAGTTGTTGATGTAATCTGCAGGCAGTGATGGATTAATGACTGGACTTGATGGTCTTAGAGGTCTTTTCCAACCTAAATTATTATTTCATTCTGTGTTCACCCCCTCTTTTTCCTTGCTGCTTCCAGCTCTGTTCCTCTGTAAAGCACAAAGAGAACAGAGCACATGGGAAGAGTTAGATCTTGCTTAATTACAAAAGCATAGCATTCAAATATGAAAGAAATCTTTTTCAGAAGCATTTTATTAGACATAAAACTGGCTGAAGGGCCTTTAGGAGAGCTTGGGCACACAGAACTTGGCCTAGAAAGAGAGACAGTGGTGCTCTGCAGAGGCTCAGTGTGACCTGTGCACCTGCCCAGGCAGGAGTACCTTTGAACATCACATGACAGCAAGCTTTCAACCTCATTCTATGCAAACTTATAGCTCTCTCTTAATTTATCTATTCTCTCTCACCTTTTGTCCCTCTTTGCACTGCTTGTCTGATCTCCACACCCTCAGTGGCTTCAGTTCTGCAGCAATAGCACCTCAGCTCATGGTTTGGTTGAGTTTTGATTCTCCAGAATATTTTCCCCCAGGTTCAGCTGGATCCTGCTGTGATCCACAGGATTCACAGCATTCACAGAGTTCCCAGAATGACCAGGTTGGAAGAGACCTTCAAGATCATCGAGTCCAACCCAGCCCCAACAGCTCAACTCAACCCTGGCACCCAGTGCCACATCCAGGCTTTGTTAAACACACCCAGGGATGGTGACTGCACCACCTCCCCGGGCAGCCATTCCAGAACTTTATCACCCTTTCTGGTAAAAACTTTTTCCTGATATCCAACCTGTATTTCCCTTGGTGCAGCTGGAGGCTGTGTGCTCTGGTTGTGTCAGTGCTGCTGGAGAAAGAGCCCAGCCCCAGCTGAGCACAGGCACCTTTCAGGAGCTGTGCAGAGTGATGAGGGCACCCCTGAGTCTCCTTTTCTCCAGGCTGAGCACCCCCAGCTCCCTCAGTGGTTCCTCTCAGGGTTTGTGTTCCCAGCCCCTCTCCAGCCTCGTTGCCTCCTCTGGCTGTGCTCAAGCGTCTCAACGTCCTTCCCAAGCTGAGGGGCCAGAGCTGGGCACAGCACTCGAGGATGGTTCCTGTCTAAAAAGTCTGGGTTAGTGCAAGGCAGGTGTTTTTCAGCAATATGACAAAACTGGATGGCATGGAAGCTGGGAGACCCCAGTATCACCAGTGCAACCTCCAAGGAAAGTTTGCTATGGGTTTTTTTCTGTTTTAAGTTAGAGCTGCTGAAGATGGGATGATAGGAATTACGGAATCCCTGACTGAAAAAATAAATGCCTTTGAAAGCAGCAAATAAAATAATCCTGTACACACTGCTCAGTAGTGATACTGAAGTTGATCTCCCAGTTTTGATGATCCTGTGTGTGAGGGAACCAAAGTGGATCATCTCCTACAGACAGATAAAGCCATTCACTACCCCTGGAAGTATTTAAGACATGTAGGTCTGGTGCTTAGGGACCTATTTTAGTGGTGGATGTGGTAGAGTTAGGTTAAATCTTGGACTTGATCTTAAGAGTCTTTTCCAACCTAAATTATTCCATGACTCACCTTCCCAAGAGCTCCTTGCACTGTTAGTGTTGAGATCATTACTCTGATTAGAGGAGCATTAGCCCTTGCTAATTGGGATGTTTCTATCAAAAGGGAAGAGAAACCTATGGAGAATATGCACATCCCAGTGAAAATTTGGGAAATAATCTTTCTGGCACAAAATCCTACTGCAAATCTATCAAATATATTAGAAGTTAGTGAAAACCTGCAATTAGCTGGTAATTATGCAATTCCTTCCCCCATCTTATGATTTTAAGGTCCTGGTGTCTGGACAGAGTGAGATCATAACCCTAAAAGTCAAGTTCTTCTACCTTTCACTTTGTTCTGCAGGACTTTGGCAGCATGAAATTTTGCTCGTGGTTTTGGATGTTACCTTTGGTATGAAATGCTCCCTGCAAAAGCTTTTCAGATGGCTGAAATTACTGGAACAGGGTCTCTCTTTTCTTTATAGTGTTATTAAAATCGAGTCATTTGATAGCACAGCACCATGATCTGTAATGACCTCAATTATTGGCAGAATTAATGGGCAATTCTCTCATCTCTGATTTGATAATGGCTTTACCATCATGTTATTGAATATTCTGCTGTGGACAAAAAGCACAAGGTTCTTGACCATTTTCTCTTTGTGATCCAAAAAACCACTGGTTTGTCAAGATTTGAGGCAGCACTGCTCAATACTGGCTTTGCAGATGAAGCAGCTTATGTTCCATTTTGTTCCAAGGTATTTGCTCTTCCATGATAATGAACTGAGTGAATGGGAATTCCCAGATTGCTAGGGCAGACTTGTGTGTGTGCAGATTTCCAATAGCATCAAGCCTTTGTTTAGGCCGGTAAATCTGAAGGTTTTTCTTTTTTTTCAGTTCTCCAAATCTGCCTGACTAGAGAATTATGTTAACCTAATCCTGATGCACTGACATCCCAGAAATTTTTTTGTCTTTTGAGCAAGTCTCTTGCCCATTATCCTCCCGAGGATTTATGTAACAGCATGAGAAATGAGGTAGCAGGGTGGTTATCACAGTGTGAGCTGTCACCTTTCTGTTCATGGAAGTGGATGATGTTTGCATCCTGGGGTGCCTGAGCAATGATCCTGTTATCCCAGCTGACAGTAAACAACTGCACGACTTCTCTGCAAAAGCAGACGTGTTCCTACGTGTCAGCAGGGTGCCTGTGGCTCCTGCTCCTTCACCCTCTCACACTGAGAGCTCAGCACTTCTGCTGCTGCTCTGCTGGTTGCTGGCTGCTTCCCACTGGAAAAATGGGAAGTTGCAGTCAGTGCATCAGGAAAAAAGGCACGGAGAGATATTAACCAGATTCCAAAATGCTTGCAGAAGAAATAGATCTGTTTGACAAATTGTCCCTCTTCAGTGAAAATTAGGAAAGGCTTTAGGGATGTTTTTACAAGCTGGGGGGGTTCTAACTCATTTTTTCATGCTCTCCTTATTTCATGCCATACCTCTGTTACTTGCTGAGCTGCAGTATTGCTGACTGCAGGGCTGAGTGGGGCAGGGAGAAATGCCTGGCATTGAAATTTGCTCTAGCAGGGCAGAGTTGTCACTCAACAGGAACCTCAGTCCTGTTTCTCTTGTCACCTGGCAGCTTGTATGAGTGATGTTCTCTTTAAACAGGAAAACTTTCAGAGGAAGGTTTCACTTCAGAGGAAGTGCTGAGAACTGAGATGGAGCACAAAGAGAGCCACTCAACATCATTTATGTGCTCACAGCCATACTTCACATTAAAGAGGTTTGCCAGAAGAAACTGTTATGGATCTGGGGAATCAGCCGAAGAGCTGCTAAAAATCAAAGAGGCGATATTAGTGTGTGGCTAATAGGAAATTTTTCAAATGTCCTCTCATCCATGTGGCAAAAAACTTCCCTGGAAGGCTTCTAAAGGTGTTTGGATGTGACACCTGAGGACAGGGTTCAGTGGTGAACATTGCAACACTGGGTTAACTCTTGGAAAATCAATGATCTTGGAGGGCTTTTTGGATTCTATGACTCTGTAATCAGTTTTGGGATTACCCCTTCATGTGCTACACCCTTCACCTTTTCATAGCATGGACAAGATTTTGTCCTGAACATTGGTGAAGTGCCTGACAAGTGGAAGTCAAGGATGCTTAGATGTGGTAAATACTCCTTAAAACTGACAGGACACAAAGACTCCCTTGCTCTGTAGCTGAGGGATGTTGCTTTTAGGTGCCTTGTGTTTTGGGGGACCTTGCATAGAAAGATGCAAGGTACTAGTCCTTTAAAATTTTCCCAGTTTTATGAGGCTATGTTTGCTTTTACACTCAGAAGAAAAGGAAACCACTTTTATCCATTACTTCTATACACGTGGCTCTCTTGCTTGTAGAATTCCCCTGAGAGCAGATGCATCAGTGCCCAAATGCCCTTGAAAGGCATTTGCTCAGAACAGGGATTTTGACACAAACAAGATGTACTAAAGGAACCTGAAATCTTCCACTTAGTTTAAAATGAATCTCACTGCCTGGGATCTTCCCCAGCTGCCTCCCTGCTGCTTTCATAGTCCCACCAGAGACCTGAGGAGCTCAGTGCCTCCAGGAGCAGCTTTATTCCTTGCCAGAGCTGGTTTCTCACCTAGATCTAGCTCAGTGTGTGGAGGAGGCACCATCAGCCACTGCACTGTTCAATAAACTCCAGCAGGATCAGGAGAGGTGGGGGATTCTTTGGAGCAGCTATTGATGTTTCCTAGGCAATGCTGACAAAACCACACTGCCTCTAATTGGCTCCACTACAAATATTTACAGCTGTGAAAAGAAGTTTGCTGATCCCATGACGGTAGCCATGGTTGCCTATCTTTTTAGCTGCTGTTGTGCTGGTGAGAAACATGAATAGGTTGCAAGAATCCCTCACTGGCTTTGTAGCAGGAACATTTGCTGACCCAAATGTAGAAGCCAATTAAGCTCTAAATCTTCTGTGTGTTTTTCTGGTGAGCTTTGCCATTTGTTCTGTTTATTAGTGAAAAAACCCAAAGCTAAAAACAACCAACATGGTGAGTGAGAGCTTGGAACAAATTCAGGGCTTGTTACCATTTATATTGGTTGTGTTACCATTTTTTTTTTTGGTTGTGTGGATATAAATAAAATATTATGTTTAAACATCATATTAATGTATAACTCTGTGAATTTGAATTCCCATGCTGGCAGTGTCTGTTTGCAGCCCTGTGTACTCAATCAACCCCTTGAAGTAGAACTGTTGATGCAATATGTTCTAATATTTGTTCTGAAATTACCTTTCAGATTGAATGTGTACTTACTTCTCCTGTTGGGAGGAAAGGAAGAAGGTGGAGCCAGGCTCTTCCCAGTGGCATTCGGTGACAGGACAAAAAGTAATAGGCACAAAAAGAAATACTGGAAATGGCTTTTAAATGCAAGAAAAGATTCCTTACTATGTGGGTGGTCTAAGACTGCAACAGGTTTCTTGGAGTGGTTTTGGAGTCCCCATCCTTGGAGACATTCAAAACCTTCCTGGACACTGTCCTGGAACAGCTGCTGTAGCTAATCCTGCTTGAGCAGAGTGGTTGGAGTAGGTTGAAGCAGGAAACTCTGCAAAGCTCAAATATTTTCTGAATATGTAGTGAAATCTGTGTTTTCTGTTTGCCTTCTTGTCTATTTTGTTTCATGTGTGCCTCATTTTAAATAAATAATGGATCTGAAGTCCCACAGGAGGAACCTGCAGGCACAGGACATACCTTGACTCCTTCTTCTAATGGAGACGGGCCATGCTCAGGCTTTAAACTGAAAGAGAGGAGGTTTAAATTAGGTATTGGGAAGAAATTGTTTCCTGTGAGGGTGGGGAGGCCCTGGCACAGGCTGCCCAGAGAAGCTGTGGCTGCCCCTGGATCCCTGGAAATGTCCAAGGCCAGGCTGGATGGGGCTTGGAGCAACCTGGGATAGTGGAATTTGTCCCTGCCATGGCAGGGGAGTGGGAATGGATCATCTTTAGGGTCCTTTCCAACCCAAACCATTCTATGACCCCATAATTCTATGAAATTGTTTGTTCTGCTTTCAAGATTCTGAAATGACGCCTCATTTTTCAGCAGAGGAGTGTCCCTGAGGGTTGCTATTCCTTCCATGCTTCAGGCTTCAGAAAAAAAATCCCATTTTCTTGGTTTGAAAATCCAGGCTGCAGAATTGCTTGGCAGACTTAAGAGCCTTGCTTGCTAATCAAGGACCATTAGATTGAATGTTTGTATGAGCTTGTCACAGGCACTGTGAAAGGCAAGACTTCACATTGCCACTCTGCTGAACGTGTTTCTTTTCAATCAGGTAACACGTGGGCTGCTGCATTGTGCTGGTGTCTGTTCCCCCTTTCCCAGGCACTTCTTGAAAGCAGCTCATGAATGCACAGTGAATTATTTACATCTGTTTACTTCCAGCAGAGCTCCAGAAGTTTCTGGTGAGGTTTGTTCCCCCCTGCCCAATGCTGTGCTTGGATGGGCTCTGCCTGCCCTGTTTTTGTGTCACTGCTGAGTCTCGAGCTGAGCCTGATGCTGCTGAAGCCTCCACACGTGGCAGGATGTGAGAGTTTTCTGTAAATATTTGTTGTCTTCCCAGACAGCAAATTGAAGATTAAGGCTGTGTGTTGGTTTTGTATGGCAGCAATCTGTCAGGAGGGAGTTCAGGAGTGATTTAGGATGCATCTACTTGGGGAAGTTGTGAATTAGGGTTTAACTGGTGATAGATGATCCAAAAGCTGCCTGTGTGAGCAACCATGATTTTGGTGGTGACTCAGAGCATGAACAAATGAGATCATAATGATGGGTATCTCTTTGACTAATTAACAAGATTGCACTCCATTTTTCCCTAAGCTTCTATTAATCTATTCATATGTCTAATGGCATTGGAACACTTGGGAATTTTTCACAGAACCACAATTCTGCCTTGGCTATGTGGGGTTGCATTTAGTTGTAAGAGTTCATTCTTTCCTTTCTCTTGGACTGTCAAGCAACAAGCAGAGGACTTCAGGAACTTAAATAAGTCATCATCCTCTTTCTTATTTAATTTTTTTTTCATTTTTATTGTGATTTTTTCCCCTAATCTTCCAGATTCGTTGCTCCTCTGCCTTGAATTCATTCCATTCAAAATCAAGACTTATATCTTTGACTTGAGGATCTCCAAATGACTCTTGCTGCGTGAAGTCCTAACTCTTCCTGTGTAATGTAAATGGAAATAGAAACCAATTTTACTGGAGGGAGAATATGTTTTGATAACAATCTTTGCTGGTCTAAAAATGATTGTTGTACTTCCTTGTGTGGGAGAAGGAGAAATCATGTTTTTCAGGTGTATTTGCATGTTCTTTGTGAGGAACATCCCATCTGTCTGCTAAAGGTGATCCCCCTTCTGTTCCATTATATTTGCTCTGGCTGAGGTATTTGCTTGATATTCAGTAATTCCCAATTTTGTTTAAGTATCTGCCACATGCTCAACAAGTTTTTGTTACAAAACAAATACAGAGAAGGAGCTCAAACTAGACTTTTAAAAGGTTAAAATAATGGGGAGTGAACCCAGCTTTAGATGCACACAAAGGTCCATTATAGCAATGGAAGACCCATAAATTTTGATTCAGGCAATGTATAAAGAAAGAGTCCTGATTGTGGAAGGAATGAGAGAAGAAAAGCAGTGTAGTGATACAGATTTTCACATGTTGCAACTTGATATTTCTGTTGTGGTTGAGTTGTGATTTTTGTCTTGAATTTAGATGTTAGAAATCTCTCAAATATCACTGAGGCAAGACCACATGGAGTGATGGTGGAATTGAATAATTCATAGAGGAATTTAATAACATCTGAAGGTGATTCTGAATGATTCTGAGTTTGATGAAAATCACCTCATCTCACAACACCAGAACTTCTCTGTCTTCATTTATAAAACAGACAATAAATACACTTCAGTGCACACTTGGGTTTTAGCAGCTTTTCAAGCAAGGTGATTTGAGTGCTGGGAAATCACCTTTTTTTTTTTTCCTTTTTTCCTTTTTTCTTCTGTAAGAAAACTCTGTGACTGGGCAATTAAAACTAAAACCTGTTGTGGGTCTTCAGAAAGCAGAGAGAAAAGCTTTTGAAAAGCCAATGCCAAGTGAAGGCATTCCATAGCGGCACAGAGAGGCCTTTGCAACAGAGCCTTGCTTCCTGCAGCGAGGCAATCCTGGGAACCAGGGAAAAGGAGAACAACTTACAAACCACAGGAGAGAAATCAATACATGAGAGGCAGCGTGGTGAAAACCAACAGCAAATTTTTTCTGACTCAGTTGTCTGAACAAGGCCAACACAACATTATTGGAAAGGCAGGATGGTGTATGAACAGTTCATGGAGAGATGGGATTTTCCAAGTCGTGGAACCAAACTGCTGCCTGCAGCTGAATTTCTACAAACACACATGGAAAAAATAGAAAAAAAAATCAGGCTGGTAGGAGAAGGCAGAGCCACGTCCTGGGCTTTTTAGAAGACATTGTTTTTTGGATGAGACCCTATACAACTATAGCAAACAGATATTACCAAATACCCATTTTTCAGAAAATTTAAAAATATTCATGTGTCTGTAAATACTTTTTCAGGTGCAGTTTTTACTTCTGCACTCACAGGGGAAACAGCTAATTATGCTTATTAACATTTTTTATAAAATTTGTCAGATTATACCCTTTTCTGACCCAGAGATGGGGCAACTGAGAGATGTTTTAAAAACTTTTATTCCATTTTCAGTCTCATGTGAAGGGTGAGACAATACAGATGTTACAATTCACACCATCACAATCATTTCCTAATTACAATACATGACATTACAATACATTACAATGTTTCTTGGCCTATCAGCTTTAGCCACACCATGCTGAAAATGTCTTAAAGCCAATCATCTAAAATTACCCCTTGTGGGTCCTGCTACAATATATTTTTAATTTTCTCTATTTTTTCTAGTTATATTTCTCTAAAATATATAATCTTATTTACAAAGCTATCCTCTAAAGCTTGTTTCTGATTCAATTTCTCTCTCAACAATGTCTATCCTATTCCATAACATTTCTAAGTCAACATTTCTTATCTCAAAATTTACATACAAATACACAGTATGTAAGCCTTCTGTCAAACTTTAAAAATTTCTATAAATCCAATTCCCACAGATGAGACCCTTAAAAACAGTAGCCATGCAGTATGAACAGCTTCATTAGGATAGAAACAATGATGTAAAACAGGTCTTGATGTTATCTTGGAGACGTCCCCTTCTGTGCCCAGTGCTGGTGTTGCAGAGCTCTGCACAGATGTGGGGTAATTATTTCATTTGTGAATCTTTCAGTCTCATCGTTCAGACTAATCATCTCCCCAGCTATTTATAGATTTCAGCTGCCAACTGGAAAACCAGCAAAGATGGGAATGGGAGAGAAAAAACATCTTTTCTTAAGTTCCTGTGGCAGCAGCTGAATGCTTTAACTGATCTTGAGGCAGAGGTAGCTGTTCCCTTGAAGCACAGTTTTCATTCCAAAAAAGAGCCTGTGGTAACATCACAATAATCCCCACTCCAAAATACAATTTAAAAGTTATCCTTCCTTAAGTATTACATATTTCCTTAGTCTTTTTCATTTAAGGACAATATGTGATCTGAAAAGAATCACACAGAGGAGCAGTAATTGAAGAATTTTCCTCCATGACTGCAGATGATGGGAAAATGCAAACATAAAGATTTTTTTTTAATTATGTTTCATGACTACACATTGTGTTTGCCAGGAAGGTAATGGGATTCATGCAGAAGTGCTACATCAAAATGCCTTTGTGCTACGTCCTTCCAAAGAAACTGGAAGAGAATGCTTTTGGGTTTTTTGTTGTACGAAATGATTTTCAGGAACAGGGTCCAAAAATGACTGGTTTTTTTCTTCAAAGCATACTAAAATCATGGAATGGCTTGGGTTGGAAGGGACCTTAGAGGTCACCTAGTTACAACCTCTGCCATGGGCAGGGACACCTTCCACTATCCCAGGCTGCTCCAAGCCCCATCCCCGGCCTTGGGCACTTCCAGGGATCCAGAGGTGGATCAGCTTCTCTGGGCAAGCTGTGCCGGGGCCTCAGCACCCTCTGAGTAAACAATTTCTTCCCAATATCCCATCTAACCCTGCCCTCCTTCAGTTTGAAGCCATTCCCCCAGTTGCTGTCACTCCAGACCCTTGTCCCAAGTCCCCCTCCAGCTCTCTTTGAGCCCCTTTAGGCCCTGGAAGGGGCTCTAAGGTCCCCCCAGAGCCTTTTCCTCTCCAGGCTGAACAAACCAAGCTGACAATCCAGAATGCTGATTTTAAAGGTTACCTTTTTGTGAAGGGCAGTGGCTCTGCACTGCCAGTCCCTGTCAGGACTTCAGAAATTCCTTGGCAAGTCTCAGAAGCTCTGCCCTAAGCACTAAACCTAGACATTGTTATTTTGAACCTTTTCTTCCTCAACTGGAAGGAACAATCCCCATAATTTCTTTTGTTTATGTTCATACTTGAACAACTGGTACAAGAATCAGACTCAGCCCCTCTTCCTTCTTTGACTTTCCATTCCTTTCTTTGTTGTGTGACAGAGAAAGACATAACCAAATCTGCTCATACTTGCATTCAGCAGATCAGACCAAAAGTAGCTTAATATCTTCTAGAAACTTCTTTCCCTTACTGACAGAAGTGACTGGCAGTATGAGATAAATCTGTATTTGTTTGCCAGATAAGAGGGATAAAACTGAGCCTGATTCTGGGACTGGGATGAAAAATCTGAAAAATTTTTGGAAAGGCAGTCCAAGAGGGGAGATATATCTGCAAGAAATCAGCTGGTGGAGTTTTTTTGGGTTTTGTCTGGTTTTGGGGGTTTTTTTTGGGTGATGTCCTGCTTAAAGCAGAATTAAGCTTTCCCTGTTCTCTGCTTCTCCCAAAGAACTTGTCATGGAAGTAGGCAAGACTTATTTATTCCCATTCAATGTGGGCAGCTTCAGATCTCTGGTGGCATCACCACCATTTCTATTTTTACCTGGAGACACTACCACCAGGCTGATGAGTCAAACCAACAGAGAGGTGAACCAAATTCATCCAAAATCCAAACCAAATCCACCTGTGCAAGCCAAAATCTTGAACTTGGTCTTATAACCCAGCGCTTCTCCCTGCTGTTGCTTTCATTTCTGCCTCTACAAGGTGCCTGTGGATGTTGGGCTGAATCAGTCAATGGCTTTCTAGGCACTGACTAATGACCTCCTGCCTGGCTGTGGGGGGAGTAAGTAAATTATTTTGTTAACTGAGAATTCAGTGCTGTGTCACCACACCTGCTGTGTTCTTCCTTCTCTTAGGAGCTGTCCAGAAGTTCCCGTAACTCTTGGGCTCAGTGTCTGACTATGTGACATGTAGGGTGGAATCAATTTATCCTAAATTTAGGAACTTAAAAGTTTAATGTCAGTTTTAAAGTTCACTTTAGAGATAGAATTTTATTTTTTTTTTTTGAGGAGGAGAAAGTTTCTCTTACTGTATAACAGGTGATTTTGGAGAAACCCACCAAATCAGCTCTAGTAGTAATTATTCCAGTGACTATAAATGAAGTCTGCAGTGGCAATTCAATACCAATTAATAAACCAGCTGTGCTGTTATTTTTTCTTGCTTGTCATGTCTGAATCCTTCAGGAAAAACTTGTGGATTAATACCTTTTTTGCTTAAAACTACTCGTTAAGCAGTGGAGATACATGTGCCTTTTGTTCATTCCCTTTTCCAACAAAAGGGATGGTGATCATAATTTTAATCTACTGATCATAATTTTATATGCTTTTGTTCATAATTTTATCTATTCCTTCTGCAGATCACAACTCTGCCTCACAATTTATATTGGGAATACCACAGTAGGGGAAGAAGTAGATCTGACCAATTTCCTTGTGTGTATGAACATGGAATAAGACCCACAAGCCCTAATGATGCTCTCAACATTTCTCTTTCTGTAGCGGTGCTCATTACTTTGTTTCTTCCTTGCTTATTCATGGCAAGGAGCATGTGTTCAATATGCAAAATAAAAGAATACATTAACGTATTTATAAATTTAATAATTAAATAAAATTTTAAAATAAGCCAAGAAAAATAAATTTTAAAATCGTAAAAAAAATAAACAGTTGCAAAATGTGTATTTCTTTTTAAAGGTACTCTGAATCAATAGCCTTCACATAGTCCTGTTGCTGTGCCAACATATCAGGCTGCTGAAGATGCTGATTTGTCTGCTTTAAATATTATTCCTGAGCTCCTATTAATAGCTGTATTCATCAGAGAGATGAGTTGAGTACTAACACAGGCAAGTGTGGGCTGGTTGTACAGTCAGGCAGGGGAATGAGCAGGGCACACACTCTCTGTGTTTCTCAGTCAGTAGAGGCTGGTTTGTGACACAAATGGCAAGGTGAAGATGCTCTCCTGTCTTGGTTTGAAAAGACAGGTGTCTGCTAAGGAAAGCAGGGCAGGAGCCTCCCTCGAAATAGAGAATGTAAACCACCTCCCTCTGAAATATTATAATTTTGAAATTAGGGGTTCTCAGGCAAAGATATGGGAATAGGAATAACAGTTCTTCATTAGGAAAATTAAAATACAGATGCAATAGTACAAACAAACAAAAAAAACCACTGCCAGAGTCAGACCAGGCCCTGACCCCCTGTGGGTCAGGGTGGTGGCAGCAGTCCCATTCCATGGTGGCTCAAAAGGCTGCTGTTGTGTCCCAAGATCTCAGATTATATCCAGGTAGGAATGCTTGGCTCCTCCCCTGGGTGGAGCATCTCCCAATGGGATGATGGAATTTGATCAGCCATGCAGGGATACTCACTGGCCATGAACAGAAGAGATCTCCTGGAGGGAGGATTGGCTGTGGGAGAGATAAAGAAAACTGCTCCATGAACAGAAGTTAACTGCCCCACCTCTGACAGATGGTAGTTAAATACACACCCAGCTAAACCTGAGACATCTCCAAATAAATGAAGGCTCTGGCTGGAAGGATTGTCCACTAAACTATGCATCCAACTAAACACTTCCCTGCCCTTAAAGCTGGCAACCATGCCCAAAGGATGTGCAAATCCAGGGCATCAAACTTAGGGATCCAGCTACCCTCATCAGGTTTCTGAGCCCGTAGGAGGTTGATTTTATTTTTCAGTGTAGTGAGAACACATCTACTCTTCACATCTCCACCATCCATGATATTCTGAGCCATGAGCTTCCTATCACGCATCTGCCAAAAGCTTCCTCCAGGTGCCTGTGCCAGTGCTTGGTGCTGAAGATCCAGTTTGTTCACTACTTTATGGGGCCACTCAAGAGTGGGATTCACCTGACTGAAGGTAGATGTCCCTGTCTCAGGTATCTGCAGTGGGTTCATTCACAGGAAAGGACTGATCAGCATCACCAGTGATTTCCAGGGTGGGATTTTTCTCAGCTGTATGGAGATGTAGAGAACTCAATACCATTTAAGTGCTCTTCAAGCCAGAGGTTCACACACTGTAAGTGAGGAGGCTTCTCTCTCCTTGTACATCTTCTTTGGGAATGCGTTTACATAATTCCAATGAAAAGGGCTTAGTGGGTTTGCTTTTCTCATCGATGAGAGTGCTTTTCTCATTGCCAGCTAAACAAAAATTCCTCTGGGGAAACCTCTTTTGATGGTTGGGAAAGATAAGTTTGCCTTGTAAAGAAATTATCATTGTAAACATGCTTATAAATGTTTGATATGTGATACAGCTAAAGAGGGATTGTAATCTGAACCAGCATTATGTCAAGATTTTCAATCTGGCTGCAGGCTCTGTGGGATGTGGGCTTGAAAAAGACCACCCAAGTTATGGCTGAGAAGTGCTGCACACAATTTGGGAATGACTCCTACAAACTAGTGTTTGAAGAAAAGCATTACATCCAGCAAGAAAAATACCAAAATTACTCCAAAAGTCACCCATTTGCTGCAGTGTGTTCAGGGAGGCAGTGATGTCTTTTTTGATCTCTTTGTGGCTTCATCCCTGCCTTAACCTCTGGGTTTTTGATTTGTCTGTTTGTTTTGGGTGGGGTTTTTTTGTTTGGTTTTGGTTTTTTTGGTGTTTTTTGTTTTGTTTTGGTTTTTGTTTGTTTGTTTGTTTGTTTGGGGGGTTGGTTTTTTTTTGTTTTTTTGGGGGGGTTTTTGTGTTGGTTTGGGGGTCTTTTTTTGTGTTTTTGTTTCCAGACTTTTTCCCTGTATGTGTGAAGGCTAGTCCTACTGTGGGCAACACAACACAGGATTGATTGACATCTAGTGACATATCTGACATATCTTCAGGGCATGATTAGCACATCAAGTGTTTCTTCCCCAGCCTATTCCAATTTTTCATACCCTAGCTAAATCTCCCTATAATGCCTCACAAATTGCAGCTGCAGTAGGAGGTGGTCTTTGTATTATTATTGTTAAAATGAAGCAAAAAAAAAAAAATAGATAAATGCATCATACCAAGGCTAAGTTACTATGCTGGAAATGAAATTGGATCCCTTGTTCACTTTGGACATCATAAGGAATGGTTGTGGCTCTGGAAATGAAAAGTAGAAGCCTTTATTTGGGGAGTGAAGCAAAAGCTGAAGGGAAGAATCTGCTGAGATAATAACTGTGATATGGTCCATAACCCAGATATCAATCCCAATGGCTCAGTGCTTGGGTTAGATGTGTGCTAACACAGCATGGAGGTTGAGGCTTCGTTTAGCAGGGAGCCCTAAGTCAGCCTGTTTGTGCCTGTTTGGACCTACATTCCCTTTACTCTCTGAATATTCCCCCTGCCCAATTCCAGCACCACAAATGCCTTGTTGGTATTGAGCAGGGGAATGCAATCTGTCCCCATGCAAGAAACAAACAGAACAGGCTCACAGCAGAAAACAGCAGCACAGGGAAGAACAAACAAACCTGGGCACACTGACCCCACTTTATTCACTCCCTGCCACTCCAAAGGGTTCTTCCTGCTCAGCTCATCCCAGGGACAGGCAGAATAAAAATACTGCTCCAGGAATATTGAAGTCAAGTTGTTCCCTTCTTCTGCTTCCTCTTTTGCACATTGCTTGGAAGAGGAAAGGAGTTGGAACAGGGCCAGGTGTCACTGCAGAGAGGAGTCCTTAGCTGGCAGGGAGCCTGCAAAACATTTCCTACAACCTGTTTTTTTTCATTTTTTTGGTTTTTTTTTGGTTTTTTTTTCTGGTGGGATTCATCTTCCCTAACCTTCACCATCCAATAATTAGGCATCTAATCCAAGCCCTTCATTATGTCTCTCTGGAGCTGATGCAGAGAGGTTGGATGAATTGTCCTCTGGGGTTACTTGTCTCTGTGTGTTGACAACAGAATCAGCCTAAAAGGCTGGCTCAGAACACACAGCAAACTTGTTGGCAGCTAAAATTAACTGGGATGAGTCCGAGCATCAGCTGCACCCCTGTGACTGGCAGACTGACTCAGAGCAAGTCACAGCTCACTACAGCACTGGAAATGCTCAACAGGAGCCTGTGTATTCCTGCCTTTGCCTCACTGTGTGCATCCTCAGGTCTGAAAAGGCTGGATTTTACATAAATTCTTTACATACACTGGCACAGGTTGCCCAGAGAATCTGTGGCTGCCCCACCCCTGGAAGTGTTCAAGGTCAGGCTGGATGGGGCTGGAGCAACCTGGGATAGTGGAAGGTGTCCCTGCCCATGGCAGGAGGGTTGGAACTGAGTGGGCTTTAAGATCCTTTCTAACCCAAACCATTCTATGATTCTATTATTCTATAATATGCAACTTTTTGGGGCAGCTGATCAGTTCCAGGAGCAAATCAGGGAACAAAGATGCAAGGACTATGACCATATGAACAGGGAATATAAATATACAGTGAGGTGGACTGAAAATGGGCTGAAATAGTGAGATCAAAGGGATGTGATCAGCAGCAGGAAATTGGGCAAGTCAGGAATGCAGTACCACAGGTGTCGATTTTGGGATGGATACTGTGTAGTATTTTTATTAGTCTTATAAATGACTGGGACATCTGCAAGTTTGGAGACAATAAAAATCCAAGGGGAGTGGTTGTTTTGCGATTCAGAGAACCCTGTTGGTCTGGGAAAATGGACAGAGAGAATTCTCATGAAGGTCACTGAAGGGAAATGCTGATCCTTCACCTGGGGAGGAATAAACTGGTGCAGTGGGCTGGCAAGCAGCTTTGCAGAGAAGCCCTGAGGGGTCCCAGGTGACCATGAAATAGCAGTGTGTCCTCAGAGCAAAGTAAATTACAGGCACCTGGGGCTGCATTATGACTGGCACCAGCAGCAGGTGGAGGGAGGGGATCCTTCCCCCTGCTCATCCCCACTGGGATGTTCCTGGGGTCTGTGCCCTGTGCTGGCCCACAGGTGCAAACCAGGCATGGACAGCCTCGACTGAGGCTGCTGCAGCTCCACAAAGGTGTTTAAATCCTCAGTCCCAGAGAGCTAGGCCAGCATGAAAAACAGAAGGGAATTTATCCCCATTTTATCAATAGGGATAAATATCTTGTGGGGGGAAGAAAGAAGACATAGCCAGGGTACTCTAAATAACACCAAGAGAAGAACAACCTGCAACCTGCAAGAAGAGGAAATCTCATCTGAACCTTTTTTCCAAAGGACATTTACTGTCAGAGACATCAGTCACAGTTTGTCCAGATGTTGTGTAGCATCCATCCTGTGGAAGATGTTTTACAGTGATTTCTGCGAACCAGAGAGAAGTTTGATAAGAGGATCCACATTTACCCCTGAAAGAATTTTCTACCAAGGTTGTTGACATAGAAACCAAAAAAGCAAGAAGGATAAATGTGAGAAACCTGCAACTGCCTGTAAGCACTTTGTTTGTCTCTTCTGACCAATGAGTAAAGTGTAAACCTTTGAGTTTTTTAAGAATGTCTAAAAAGCATGCATGCTAGAATCAACCAGTTTTGAAACCTCCTGAAAATGGAGTGTGTTACTTTGTATTGTCTCTGTCTCAACTACGACACCATCCCTGGAGATATTCATAATTCAACTGGAAAAAATCCTGGATAACTTTTCTCTGAAGAGATGGGGTGATCTGGATGTTCTCCAGAAGTCCCTGACAATTTCAACCATCTCTGTCTGTTAAATATCTTTGCTGCATAAATAAGAATCCCAAAATGGTTTGGTTTGGAAGGGACCTTAAAGATCATCCAGTTCCAACCCTTGCCATGGGCAGGGACACTGTCTACTCCAAGCCCCATCCAATCTGGCCTTGAGCACTTCTATGAAAGAAGAATCAGCTGGATCTGACATATTTCACACTTTGTAAAAAGTCAATTATTGTGATGCCAGTTTTATAGAGTGTGGATAAAAATATACTCACAGCCACTGCTTCCTTTGGGTCCCTGCCTGATCTTCTCTAATTGTTCAAAGCTGGTACAGCACTGGGGCATGAAAACCTGATGCAGATGACAATAAAACTAATGAATCACATCTAGAACATGATGCAAATGACATCACAGATATTTTGGCAGAGTTAAAACCAGAACTTGTTCTGACAGGTTCTTGTACATATTTGAAATGTTTTTCCTTTCAGGTCTGAAGTTTGTGATCCAGAAATTCCTGTCTGAATCAATTCATGCTACTAGAATATTTTTTTTTTTTTTAACTAATCCTCTCCTGAATTGTTTATCTCAGCTTGTCATATATTTGCAGACAACACTTTTAAGTGTTGGAATGGGGTGATCTCTAAATTCTCTTCTATCCTAAACCACTCTATGATTCTGTTCTTCTCTTTCTCTTGGGTGTAGAATGCACCCCAAGACATTAGAGGGGTAATATCTACAGTTCACTTCATTTATTGATTCATTTAAGCCTTTAAACTCTGACCTGAGGGAGTTTTCCCCAAAACATTTTATTTCAAGACTCAGAAATGCTTCCCTTTCTCCTTCAGGGTTTTAGCATTCACTTAAACTCATTAAAGCACCTGTAGAAATGATTATATGGAACAGGTTAACGGTGAATCATTTTTTACTAAGGATAGCTGTGACTCTCATGTTTGAATTCCTATTTTTAAATTGTAAGAACAGTTTTAATTCCATATTGCTACATATATAATTTTAAGATAATTATATAACAAGTAGATTAGGCTCTTTTTTGCTTATCGTGCCTGAAGATGTCATTTAACAATTATTTAATATTCACCTAATGTAGAACTGCCTTATTAATTTGGTGCTGAGCAGCAAAAGACCTTTCATTAAAAGAAAACATCCACAACTTCATGACAGAATAGCATTGTCAGACATGTGTGAAGTACACAGTTTTTATCTATAACAAATTAGCTTGGTTTACTTTAAAAAAAAGCACGTGATGTGTATTTATTGGTACTGACACTGAATAAAGGGATCTCAGAACCAATCCCTTCCCATTTTTATGGGGTGTGTGGTGTGTGAGCTTCCAGACATAGCACAGACACACCTCTGACACTGTCCAGGGACATGGAGTGACCAACTCTTTGACCTTTGAACCATCCAAAAACTCTTCTGAAGGGCTTTTCCACTCATATAAGGAGCATAGAGACCAAGTAACAGCTTCCCTAGTAATCACCTGAGGAGGAGAAAACATCTGTCTTGGTTTGAAAAGAAAGGTGTCTGCTAAGGAAGGCAGGAGCCTCCCTCGAAATAGAAAATGTAAACCCCCTCCCTCTGAATTATTATAATTTTGGAATTAAGGGATTCTCAGGCAAAGATATGGGAACAGGAATAACAGTTCTTTATTACAGGAAAAATGAAATAAAAATGCAGTAATACAAAACAAAGCTGACAGTGACAGAATAGGCCCTGACACCCTGTGGCTGTCACCTGTCAGGGTGGTGGCAGCAGTCCCATTCCATGGGGGCTCAGCCCTCCTGCAGTGCCAGCTGTGCTTCTGCTGGAGCAGGGATCCTGGACAAGGCTGGAGTTTTCCTCTGAAGCTCCAGGGCTGCTGGAGATGGGCCTGCTCTTCCTCTGGGAATGCAGGGCAGAAGAAAGCTGCTCCTCTGGGAATGCAGTGGGCAAAGGCTGCTGGGGTGTTCCAGGGGCAGATTGTATCCAGGTAGGAATGCTTGGCTCCTCCCCTGGGCGGAGCATCTCCCCATGGGATGATGGAATTTGATCAGCCATGCAGGGACACTCACTGGCCATGGACAGCAGAGATCTCCTGGAGGGAGGATTGGCTGTGGGAGAGATAAAGAAACCTGCCCAAAGAACAGAGACAACTGCTCCACCTCTGACAGGTGGCAATAGAATACACACCCCCAGCCATGTATTGCAACCCAGGACACCATCTCAAAATTAATAAACACCCTTTTAGGTGAGACAAACTCCAAACAGAGGAGGTGATGCAGGTGATCAGGGCACCAACATTTTTCCACTGCTGCTCCACAGATCAATATGTAATCTTCCTTCACATTTTCCTGCAGGCTGTGTCTGAAAGGTGCCTCCAAATCTCCCCAGGACTGGAGGGGGATGCAGTGAAGCAGGTGAATGGCATAAATTTCTAGGTGTTTATCCCTGGAGGATTAGTGCCTACTATGAAAAGAAAAGCAAATTGAAACCCTGGAGTATTTTTGAGGCACTGAATGCTCAAGAAATAAACAGAATTTCACATCCTCTGCTTTGGGGGCTTTATGCCAGGTAGTCTATAGGTGAACAAAAGCACACTGTGATCAATACAGTACTCATAGCTCAGATTTTATATAAGTACATGGGCAAATTCTAGTCTGAGTGTTTCAGAATTTCAGTGACATCAAGCACCCAAAGATTTCTGTAAAACAGGGAGTTGGGTTCTTTTTTAAAGCCAGACACTTGTATCAAAGAGCTCAATTACATAAACTTAAAAAAAAAAATACCATTATTAGCACAAATAGTATGCAGACTTTGCACTTTTGTTGTGTTTTGGCTCTATCTACTCCCAGATGTGATAAACAGTCCTGACTTATTTTTAGGGTTTATTTACTTTTTCTGCAATTTAGATTGTTGAATGAATCCTTTAAGCAGATGACAGCTGTGAGGAAAGATCTATGAGCAGCAGGACCTTTCTTCTGATTAGACTGGAGCCTGCAGTCCTGATTTGTGTTTTACATATAAGTAGTCTACTAAGCCACGATTCACTGACAGTGGCTAAAGGACTTAATTAACCAATTAATTCAAGTTTTATCCTTTCAGAGAATAATTTAAATCCTGGTGATGTATGGCCATACCTCTAAACCTTGAATAAATAGCCATGAATCAGCACAAATGAGGCCTGTCCTGTTTCTTTCCTGCAGGCACAGGACTTGTTGACTCAGTTGTTTGTGCAGGCTAAGCCTCCCAAATCATGTTTTCTTGAAACAAAGAGGGCAACCCGAGCATTCAGAGCAGGAAGCACAAACTAATTTATAATAGGATTAACTTTGCTCCATCACCCTCCCTGTGGCATTGCTGGATTTTCTGCATTGAGATCTCTACTGCTGCTGCTCTGATTGCAATTCTGTCCATGTTGCCTCTCTCCTGCAAGGCAGGGGCTGTTTTTGTGTTTATTTGGGTTGTTTTGTTTACCCCAATGACCGTACACAACCACCTCTACAACAGATAAAGGTCTCTTAGCAATGCTGGGGAAAATGGTGATATTCACACAGAGCTCTTTGGGAGGCACAAGTGCTGCTCTCCTTATTTGCCATGCATGGCACTGAGTTCAGGGAGTTTCTCCATGCAGAGGAAATCCAGCCCTGGGAGCTGCTGAGGGTGTTGAGCTTGGATCTGCCTGCATGACCCTACAGGCACAACAAGTGTGATGGGATTCAGCCAAAGACAAAAACAACCAAATTTAATTAAAGATTCACGTATTCGGTGCGTGTATCAATTCTCTTTGTGCTCAGTAGACATCACAGTTTGATTTATTTGTTTCCATTTTTGTGTCTGTTTATCATACCCTGCCTGAACTTCACTTGAATTTCAAGAGGATGTGGATCTTCCCTATCTGAGGTAGATCTGCTACCTCTGTGGGGCTGTCTAAGCTATCCCAGCCTAAAAAGCTGGTATAAGTAAATAAACCTGCACCCTGATCGGGGTAATTCAGCTGCCCAAATGCCAGCCTTGCCAAGAGCAAAATTAAAAATAATCTCTTTTGTTGAAAAAATTCTTTGGTAAAATTTCAAAGCTCTGGCAAACATGGTCTTACTTCAGATCTTTTTTGATTTTGTCTGTTGGCTCATGAGAAATTATGACAAGGGAAGTATGGTTGCTACTTTTTTACTAACCAGGGATGAATTTTCGGTTCACCAAACATAAAATGCTGTGAAATATCCTAAATTATCTTATATTGCATGTGATATTTAGCAGTGCCATACAGCAGTTGTATGTAATATAGCACTGGGTGCCAGGGTTTAGTTGAGGTGTTGGGGCTGGGTTGGACTCGATGATCTTGAAGGTCTCTTCCAACCTGGTCATTCTGGGAATTCTGTGAATTCTGTAAGAGTTAACTCTTAGCAATACTGTTCTTCTGTAAAGACCTTAGAAAAGTGAAAAATCTGTATCAGTAGAAAATATGCAAGTAAAGGCTTTGTCAGGGTTTTTGAGCACCACACCTCATCCTAACTCATGTCTCATCCCAACTTCATGATTGCTATAAAATGAATAAAGGGTTTCCATGGCCTTTTGTCACGGACAATGATGTTTAAAGGATTATTTGAGGCACTGTAGAAATATTTGCTCTACTCAGATGGAAGTTCTGTCTAACTCAGCATCGTGTCTGATAAAGTTCAAAAGAAACAGGGCAAACATGACCTTGTCTTTGTGGTGTTCTTCAGCCATTTAGGGAAGATGCCATGTGCTTTTATACAAGAAAAATTATTATTTGAAAGCATTGTTTGAATTCTGCAACTCAGAGACTAAAAAACCTTCCTCTGTCTGTAGCCTGAAAATGCATTTTCAGAGAAGAAAACAGAATTCCCCTTTGGTTATGTCTTGAAAACTACCAGTACACCAAAGATTCCAAGAAAATTCTAATGGCAAATGTTTCATTTTTTTTCCCCTGCAAAATAAGACAACAACTATGCCTGTCAATAGCTGGTTATCATAGAAACATAGTTATTTTCATTGTACTTTTATCAACACTATGACTGTGATTCCACAGACATTTTGTGCTTTCAGAATTTCTATTTAAAGTGTAGCAAGGATGAATCTTTAGTAATCTTTTAATACTTTTTTTTTTTTTCCCCAGTACTGCAGCTAGAAACTAAAACAAAATTATTTCACTGAAGGACATGAACAGGACGTGGGCTCATCTCCTGGAGATACATTCCACCAATTCTCAGTCATAATTCTGGAGTAGGACTGACATAACCCTGCATGACTGTTCAATATTTGAGTTAGTGTGATAGAATCACCTTACAGTTAAATAGCCACCAACAGAAAATATTTCAGGTTGTGCTAACCCGAGTACCAAAGACACCAACAGACTTTTAGGTACCCTACATATCTCCTTTTATTAATTAAAAGGGCATCAGGAATGATCAGCCTTAAAATAGAGATATACCTTTTAGGAGCCCACCTTGCAACAGCTACATCTCATCTTTGGCAACATCACAATATGGAATTAAAAGGGCACTTTGACCACCTAATGTGACAAAATGAGGGAGCCACCTGAGTGTAGGAGTGGAGATAATAAAAAGAAAAAGTTTCTTGTCAGTCACTGTGCAGACAGCATTAAGCAGAAAAGAGCCTTAAAGAGATTTTTTTTCAAGGCAAGCAGAGCAAAAAAATCAAATAAATTTGACTTGAAGCAGGGAAAAAAGGGAGGAAGAGAATAAAAGGAAGGCTGGATCAGAGGAGAAGGGTTTAGAAATGCTTGAACAACTGCCCATACTGGTGAGGAATATAAGGCAGGAAAAATGCCTGGTCCTGGAATAAATTAATTTATCATTTATGCTACTTGAATGGAAGTAATTAGGCTTGGAATGAAATGTGAAGTGGCCTGAATGAACAACCTCAAACGTGTCTCCCACTGAAGATTTGGGGATGGATCTCAGAGACACGGTGAAACTTCACAGGCTGGCAGTGGGGAGAAGCACAAAAAGGTTCATCATTACTGTTCTACAGCCTGGTCAGACCCAAGGAATGTAGGAGGGGACAAAAAAGAATCCCCATCATCAGAAACCAGGACCATGGTTGAATTAGGAAAGCTCTGTTCTGGTTGTGTCCTCTGTTTGGGCAACTTCAGTTGTAATATCTCCCTGTGAGCCCACAGTTAATTCTGGCAGTGATGGCAGTGAATGTGAAAAATTACCTTTATTATTTGGATAAAAATGGAGTTTGCAAAACTGTCTCTTTGTCAGTAAGAAGAGTTTCTTCTTTAATAATCTCTTTGGAGGAAGACATGCACATTCCACACCTTTGCAGCCTTAAATTTTCATTTCAAATTCATGATCATAGCACCTGTCTGACCAGCATCTCCTCCAGCTCCATTTGTAGGGTTGAAAAGGAGCAGACGCTCCAAGGAGATGCTGCCATGAGGGACAGCTTCCAAGACTTCTGCTTAGAGCTGGTTTTCTGCAGAATAAACACAGAGATATCACCATGCCAGCCACCAACACCTGATCTCCTGATACCACAGCCACTGGCTCAAAATTTGGGGACACCAGGTGTTCCTCCTGCCAAACCATGGTCCCAGTGATAGACCAGGCGTCCTGTGCAGAACTGAGCCCTGATGTGTTTGAGAAGCACACACTGGAGCATTTTAAAATTTCCCAAACAGGGATGAGTGGGAGATTCCTGAAATCTGCAGCCATGGTCATTGCAGCACATGGAAACAGTTAATTTTTTTTTGTACAGCAGAGACTGCCTTGTCAAACTTACTCTTTGCTGTGTTTCTAGGGCAACATCTCTGCTGCTGAGGCAAGGCATGAAGAACACAGCTCCTCCTGTTCCACAGGACTTTCCTTTTTAAAAGGTATTCTGGTTTGGGCCCTGAGGGCAATCCCAGAGTTACCTAAAATTAGTGATATGTTAAAAAAAAAGGTTCTTTTAATTGTTTTTTATTCTTTTTTATTGTCCATAAAACCTAGGAAATTCTCTAGATTCAAGCTACCCACAGTGTCAGAGCTGCACATCAGACCAAACATGTCCTAGTGCTCCTTAGCTTGAAAATGTGACAATGGGTAGCAAAGCAAACCCAGTGCTCTGTCATCTGTGCTACCACAGTTCTCTGGGGCTATTTGAATAATGATCATATTTATTGGGCCACTTTTTGCAGCATTGCTTCAGCTGTTCTCCTTCAGCTCTGTCTTGACTGGTATAGCCTTGCATTCATTAGGAATGATGAAATTAATTTTAAATACTTTTAATAGAAACCTGGAATGGTTTGGGTTTGAAGGAACCTTAAAGTTCATCTCACTCCAGCCCTCTGCTATGGCAGGGACACCTTCCACTATCCCAGGTTGCTCCAAGCCCTGTCCAACCTGGCCTTGGACACTTCCAGGGATCCAGGGGCAGCCACAGCTTCTCTGGGCAACACATCCAAGTACCTTCATCTGTGGATCTCAGGCAATTAACAAGTATAAAATATTCTATTTTAATTCAGTGCTGTGTGTGAGACTAATTACCATAATGGCTCAAGAGAATCTTTTGATCATTGAAGGTGAGAAAGGACACAATTTCTTATAATTCTGAAGGAAGAAAGTACAACAAGCCCTCCACAAAAATCAGGCCTTTCAAGTGCAAGACCAATATGCTCAAGGTCATTTGCCCCAGAGGGGATTTTTGTGACTTTTATTATTCAGAAAGTACTTAAACAGATTCCTGAGATGGGAGACTTAGAGACAAATAACATTTCAATTTTTCTATTTCTCTTTTGGTTAATGAAATGGACATTTAAAATTATTTCTAAGAACCAAGAGATAAATGGAGTGCAATTAAAATCTTGATATTTGTTGTTCCTGGTAATTACTTTTAGCTGAGTATTCAAAGCAGTCCTGGTTCTAAACACAACGAATGCAGTGGGTCAGGTAAGTGATTCAGTAAGTACTGAGGGTTTCATGTGGCAGCATAAGGAGTACGAGAGGACAGAGGCACCAAAGAATTTGCTTTACCCAGTCCGTAAATAAGGGGTTATTTTTCATGTTCAGCTCAGCTGCCCTGGTGCCCCTTATCAGCAGTGTGTAAGGAAAGGCAGAATTTTAGTCCCAAAATTTGCTCAAAAACAGTTGTGCACCAACAGAGCTCAGGTGGAAAAAGCAGACCAAGCGAGGAATGATGAATGGATGGACAAAACTGCAAACATCTGGACAGGTCTTGCAATAGGATCTGCTTGACAAGAGCAGCCCAATATTTATGTTCCTAGCACTGAAGGAAGATTATCCTTTGCTATCTTATCAAGGAGTATTGATCTCTTTGCTTCACACTTAATCACAACAGTAGAGGCAAAGCAAAATCTAAACCTAAAAAATGATCAGAAAAACTATAACTGAGGCTGATATATCTTTTTTTGTGATATTTTTGAGAGAACTTTTCTGACAAATTCCAAGTTATTTGAGTCCTAAAAATTACCCTTGGGCTGGGAGTTTCTGAGCTTTGAAGCAGAATGTATGCAAATAACTTTTTGTGGCAGATTCTTTATCTGGAAAATGGATTTAATGATACTTTTTCTCTCTCTTTTCTTTCAGTTCTGGTATTTAAATATTTATGTGATGGTTCATATTAAATCACTGGGACAGGATCGGGCCACTTGAGAGGCAAATATTAAGTCCTATGTCTTTACTAAGTGACCATGTCAGAGTGTTATCTTTCCTCCTGAATGATCTTCTAATTATTATTTTTTTAAAATGCACTTAATGGAAGAGGGGAACAAATGTTTCAGCCTTGGGATCTCATCTCAAGGTTGCACATTGCACAAAAGTGCATTATGAAAACCCTTTTGTACCAACTGTAATTAGAGATAATTGCCAGCAGCCTGGCTGTTCATTTTCAGGAACTAGGCACAGGTTATCTCTGCTCAAAATGCCCATTTCATTGTGCCTGCTCTTGTATTTTCATAGCAAGGACCTCTCCAGTTTTACTTCAGGATGTGAAGGGATAATTTATAACCCGGCTGAACACAGGGCGCTTAAAAATGTGCAGTGTGGAGAGCCCACTCCAGCTCTGCTGCTTGGGAGGTGAGAAGTGGTGCTGCTGCATAAAATTAGATTGTGCCTGATCCAAATGGATCCAGCTATTGATTCTATTTTATGGGGTTTGTCCTGGGTTGTAAGATATGGTTTGGGGTGTGTATTCTATTTCCCATCTGTCAGAGNTTTCATTTCAAAATTACAATAGTTCAGAGGGAGAGGGTTTACATTTTCCATTTCAAGGGAGGCTCCTGCCTTCCTTAGCAGACACCTGTCTTTTCAAACCAGGACAGGGTCTCAGGAAAGGAACTTTGCTCTTTGTGTACCTTGAATAAAGCTACTCAATTCTGGCAGTATTAATTTGCATGCAAGGAAAAGTCAGGTTGTACCTTCTGCACATCTTGTGGGGATAATCATGATTGAGGATTTTGAGATGATGATGATTAGGAGATAACTATCATATATAGTGATATATAACTATCATAACAACCTCCAGTAGAATATTAGCTATTTTTCCTGCCAGTCTCTCTGGTATGCTATGAAAATAAAACCATTAACACCACCTGAAAGTGCAAATGTATAATACATTTTTACATCTCTACCTGGGTATAGAATCATTGAATCCTGGAGTCATGAAAGTTGGAAAAACCCTCCAGGATCACTGAGTCTAGGCATTAACCTTGTCCTGCCAAGCCGTATCTCTAACCCATGTCTCTAAGTGCCACTTCTAAGAATGTGGCCATATCTACTTACAAACACAATACTACACCTCATATTTCTGCTTTCACTGGCTCTTCAATGTAATTAAATTTCAGATCAATCCCTTACACTTGTGAAAATGAAAAAAGTAGTAACCTTAAAAAACTTGAACAGGCAAGCCATGAAGTCATTATTCTAGTTGATATTTGTTGTTTTACTTTGGAGGAGGAACTACTGTTTCCTGTAAGCTGTATTTTAAGCTAAAAAATCTAAAAAATCTTTAAAAAAATAAAAATAAAAAATATTTTTAATGAATAAAAATAATTAATAAAATAATCTAAAATTAATAAAAAATCTAAAAAAAAATCTAAAAAAGTTAGAATGTTATCTTGAAAAGAATCTATTACAAAGGAGTGCTCAGGAAATGAAGAGCTCAGCAACTGGAATGAGAAATGGAGACACAACCTGTGACTTACATGGTACTGGCAACAGAAAGGTAAAATTTCACATCCCTTTGTGAGTACCCTTTTATCTTTGCCCTTAGGAAAGATCAAAGGGAGTTCATGTTATTTTATTCATGCTCACAGCTTTATAAGTTGTACAAATATTTTGCCTAATGCAGTGTTAGAGCCCTCTGGGAGCTGGACTGAGTCCACTCGAGACATTGCTCATGATAATTTTGTCCATGCTTTTTAATCTCTTTATGAAACAGTTCTTGGTCCTCAGGACAAATTCTTTACCATATTATTGTACAGAGCCAGCAGCCAAAAAAAGCAGTAATTAAACAGAAAATGAGCACATTATCTAGAATTTCTTTGCATAAGATTTTTTAAGAAGTAAGAGCCTAAAAATCAAGCCCCAAGATTCATGTCTTGAGTATTGCAAGAGCTTTTGCCATTATGACTTTCAGAGTACAATACTCCTGGAAGCTTATAAGACAGACAGGTCCTGATTCCTGTCTTTAATTAATTAAAGATCCTCAAATGAACTGCTTTCTGCTGGGAATGTCCTTGAGATTCATGCTGGTTCAACACTGACAGTGGATACCTCAGTTTTTTGCAAGGTGTTGCACAGCAAGAGGCAAAATGCAACCTGAAATTTATAGTCCTTGCAGTCACAGAGAATCAGTAACATTTGTGCAAAGAAGCTGAAGAATCACATTTATTTAATATGGCAAATACTGCTAGAGCAAAATTATCTGTGTCTGCCTCCCTCTCCTGTGACATGGTGAACCTTTTGCTGCTCCAGGGCTTTATTCTGCATCCCAGTCAGCCCAGCTATTCTTTTGTGCTTGAATAGGATTATTTTTGTCCATTAGCCCCCTTTATCTCCATGTGAGAAATATCAGATCTTGAAATCCTATCCACCCTCGATACATGAAAAGGTTGCTTAATGAAAGCTTTAGTAAGACACTAATTATCCAGTTGGATTTCTAACTTGTGCTTGAAGTTCAGCTGCAGGAGGAGGTTGAAAACTGCAGCACAGAACAGAATTTGTGACTCTGGTTCAAAAGGAAGAATAATTTACTGAGCAAATGCTTAAAGTCTGGTTGTGCATTTGCTTGAGGCTGCACACAGGTTGTGGTGGTCTGAGGAATCACGTGTGGAAAGCAATCCCTTCATCATTTAATTTCCTCATTCAGCCAAGTGAAATGTTTGCTGCATTTGTGTCACTGGAAAGAGCAGTTCAAAAATATACAATCATCTTTTTTTTTAAATGAAGAAATTCTCTGTTTAATAGATAGGCGCTTTTACTATGTTAAGCAATGCAGTTAATTAAATTTATGGTAATTTTTACTTACATGACCATACTATTACCTTTCACACTAAAATATAAATTTAGGGAAGAAATGGAGGTCATGAAATTACTGAAAATGGCTTTCTTAATGATTTTTATTCCAAATGTCTTTGGAAACAACCTTGATAGCATTTTGAATGGGTTTTAAATATTCCATAGCAATAATAGAAGACTTAGCCCTACACTGTAAAGAAAGGGGAGATTATATAGTTAGAGAAATAAGGAGAACCTCTGAGGTAATTCTGATTTCTGTGTCTATGCTGGAGGAGTGAACACTGTAAGCTTTAAGTAACTGCTTCAGTTTAATGAAATGAGGAATATAATATACTGACAAATTAAATGTATCTTGATGTGGTTTTAACAACTTGAGAGAACAGAGTAATTAAACATATAACTTTATCTTTACAAAATAAAAAACAACACGTTTAACCATAGAAATGTTCACCAGATTGTGCTGGTTGCCCAGGGGATTTAAAAAGAAAAGAATAAAGATCTTCGTTAGCAGAAGGCCTTGCAAAATCTGGTTTATTTTCCATTCTGAAGATTCTCTGGTGTCAAATATTATGATTAAAATCCTGAATATCCAATTCTTATAATTGCAACACCAGCTGTTGCCCATCTCCTCTTTCTTCCTAACCATCCTTAGCAGACTTTAATATCCTTGAAGCATTTACCCCTTGTCTAATGATGATTGAACCTGGACAAGGTATTTGATGAATAGTGGGGACTGGCAGACATGCAGCAGGGTTGCAGAAACTTCCTTTCCCTTAGGAAATCAATTAAAAAATGATGAAGACTTTGTTTGTGCCTTGCATTTTATGTGCTGGTGGTGCTGGGCAGGTGAAAATGGAACTGGAAGCAAAGTTTGCTACAGCATCAGAGAGAGAAGAGGTGTGTGGAAGAGTTGCAGGCCAGCAGCCTGGTGTAGGGGAAGGTGTCCTTGCCCAGGGCAGGAGATGGGAACTGGGTGGTGTTTGAGGTCCCTTCCAACCCAAACCAGTCTGTATCTTGATGCTATGGCTCTACTTACAGGCCAAGAAACATGAGGAAGTCCAGGGACTGTCTAGAGTGTGTGCACCTGCAAGAACATCTCACCTGAGCAAGAACTGCTTCCTAAAGGCCAAGGGAGGAGGTGACTGAGAAGCCAGAATGGTTTTTAAAGTCTCTGCCAACTCCTTTCAGCCACAGGAGCCCTGCAGAAACAGCTGCTGCTTTCCAAGCCTGACATTTCAGAGCTCACAGCCCCAGTGCTGGGCAGCCCAAGAGCAGCTGCTCTGAGCAGCCTCCCGAGGGGCAGGAACACCTGCAGAAGGTTTTGTTTAACTGACATAAAAAAGAAAAAAACAAAACAAAATGGAGTGGAGAATCAAAACCTGTCAGACACATCTGCTGCTCCTTCCTCCTCCTCAGCTATTCGACCCTTCTGCAAAGTTTCCTCTCAGTGCAGCAACCATGTCAACCTTAGTAGGTTGGCTGAAGAGGAGAAGAAAAATGGAAAGCTTTATCTGATATCCAGGTGGTTTCCATCATTTCAGCATGGAAACACACATCCTGGGATGTCTGTGGAACAGCCACTCCATTAGAATTCCTATACTGCTGTCTCAAAAAATGTTTGTTTCCCTGTTTAGTCCATTTCTTGGGTGTGGATATGGCTTCCATTTCATTCCACTAAATAAAAAAAATCCCCAAAATACAAAGATTTTGGTTCATGCCATAGCCAGAGATAAAGATTTCCTGCTGTTTGAGACTCCTTTTGCCACCTGCATGTAAACAACTGTAATGATCTTGAAGGGTTGATAGCTTAATCTCCTGGGAATAGTAAAGGTGAAAGGAAAATGTCAGGCTCTGACAGTAATTGCATAAGTATGATTAAGCTAAACTGCTGCCTACAAACTTTGATTGTGGTACAGCAAAGGAAAATGAAAATTATTTCCTGCTTCTGAGCAGCATGGAGGGAAAAATACATCCTAATTTTTAATATATCAAATGACAGAGGAATGATACCTCAGCAGTTTATTTATACAAATCCATTTGGGGATTTAGAATCATAGCTCAAGGAGAGTATTTTCATTGTGCATTACCCAGAGCCATCAAGGCTATAATTTAATTTGGGAGAATGGATAGAAGAGGCAAATGTGGATTAAAATGGTGCTGTGTGTGTAAATAAAGCAGTGCATAGTGCTAAATTACAGCAGTATTAGGAGTAAACCATGATTATTTTGGAAGCTGTGGAAAGACAGCAGAAACATGATCTGTTTTTCTTCTCTATTTTGGACAGCAATGGGAATACTTAGATCAGTTCAGCAGTGTTTTCATCTGCCTTTGATTCAGCAGTGCTCTCATGTACTTATCCTCTTCATCCAGATCCACAACCCGGATTAATTTGACCCAGCACCACTGACTTTACTGGAATCTCACCAATTTACTCTGAGAATTTGACCTGCCCTGATTTCTTCATCCTGTAGCAGTTTGTGGTCTCTTGTTGCCTTGGCTCTTTTTTTTTTTTTAAATTAAATATGTTCTTTCACAGCTTATTAAACCCTCTTTTTTTGCAAACATTTAAGGCAACAAAGGTTAGTGTGTCAGATTTTTCTTCCTGATACAAGACTTTAGGCTTGACCAACGACACCAGGGAATTACTTTTACAAATTGCTCATTGTTTCTGTGAAAAAAACCTAATAACTTCAGAAGAATTCAGCTAATACATATCAAATAAATCCCCATGGTAAAACAAATGGTTGATAAAAAAACCATAACACACTCTCTGCTAGAAGATGAAAATAGTTCATAGTTTTACCCAGTCTGATCAGCTTTGTGTGTGCTGGAATGCTCAGAATCAAATATATCAGACAAAAGTGCAAGAAAATCCAAAGCTGACAAATGTAGCACAGTTTCAATTGTTCAAAGAGGTCCTGACCTTTTTTCCTGGAACTCTGTTATCCATAAGTTTTCCTCAAAATTCTCAGCTCCTTATCCTGCAAAGGGCAGCTGGGTTGATAAAGAGTTGGGAAAGTGCAGAAGCATTTGCTAACTGATGTATATTACACCCAAATTATTGGTTTTAATTTTGCTTTTACAAGAAAGACAAATTTTCCATAGAAGAAGCTTGTAAAATGTGAATATACCGAGAAAAATAAATCACAAAGCCTGATTCAAGAAGAAAAGGTCAAAATATCTTTTTTGAGGGAGAGAAGAAGGAGAGAAGGAGACAGTCCTGTCAGGGGAGAGAAGAGTCCTCCTTTCCTGAGCAGCTGAGGTTTGATCTGGAGCTTAGCACTCAAAAGCCCTAATGTCTTGGAATGAAATAATAACATCCTTGGGCCAACTTCTGTGTGTTGCAGCAATCAAAATAAGGCAATTTTATGACAGTGTCATATTCTGGTCATTTTTCCAGCAACCTTTGACAGGGCCTGGAGCAGCCTGGTCCAGTGGAAAGTGTCCCCACCCTTGGCAGGGGGTGGAACTGGATGATCCTGGAGGTCTCTTCCAACCAAACCATTCTGGGACTCAATGAAACATGAGGCATGAGGAGAGGTGGTATCACATTTCTATCTTCTTTTTCTGCCTGGTCAGGGTTGGGATTAAAGTGCTTGAGACAATTTGTCATGTTCAGACTCAGATGTTTATTAGTTCTTGTCTATATCATAGTCTTACAAACCCTGAGTTCTACAGCATTTCACTAACAAGCTACAAAATGGCCTCATATCTCTCTTTACAAGGCCTTTGAAGGATCAACTGTCCAATTAACAAATGACACCTAAATTATTTTTACTTTTAACCCAATAACCAACCACCCGTGCCCGCAATGTGGACTTTTACAATTACACAAAACCACCCAAACCCATGGAGAAGAATGTAAAGAAGAAGGGGAAGAAGAAGGAGCAGCCTCCACCCTAAAACCTCCATCTTGCTTTATATCTATTACTGTATTTTAAACCCTTAAACTCTAAGTTTCCCACCCTGTGATATCACACACTTCTATTCAAACTCCACACCCACAATCCCAGTTCTGTCATTCCATTTTGGAAGCTTCTCCACGGCCTCAGGTCAATGCAGTGTTCTCTTGGGGGTCAGTGCCTGGCAGCACAGACAGTCTGAAATTCTCAGCAGCCAGGCTTCCAACAAGGTGGCACTGATAAACCTGTTTTATAAAGTGTTAACTGGTTGGCCCCGCTCTCTTTCCCCTGGTGGGATTTTCCTCCCCTCTCCTCAGATGCCTGAGGCACAGATGTGGGTGGGAATTTCATCCCCCTGACCATCAGTGGACAAACCCAGGCAGTTTTTCAGCATGGCTTTTGTCACCTACACTGGATGTCTAATTGAGGATGAGAGGATTTGATCTCACTGTCCATTGACTGAATTGATCAGACCTTCTCAAGGAGCCCTGCGGGAGCAGCTCAGGCAGAAATGTCTATTTTATTCAGGTGGTTATGAATACTAAAAGTAAATTCTTTGTGATAGATCTTGTCTCCTTTTTTATCGCACAGATACCCAAAATAAGCTTTTTAGCCCAGAACCTTCTATTTGCTTCTCTTTTTTCCCCCTCTTTTTTTTTAATTATTAAAAAATTCTGTACACAAGACCTGTATTACTTTGGGAATTT
>VYZP01067222.1:0-44930 GCA_013400635.1 Hypocryptadius cinnamomeus
GGGCGGCGAGGGGCGCGGCCGCCGCAGCGGCGAGTGCGGGAGCGGGCGAAGGAGGCGGTGAAGGCGGCAGGAGTAGCGGGGCGGCACCTTCAGACACCGGCACCATGCGTGAGATCGTGCACATCCAGGCCGGACAGTGCGGCAACCAGATTGGCGCCAAGGTACGGACCGGCGACCCGCTTATCCACCCGGGACTCCGCGCGTGGGGCGGTGCCCGCTCAGCCGGGCTCCGCGTGTCCCGGGGAGAGCGCTGCCGGGAGGGAGAGACCGCGACTTCGCGCTGCGGAGCACCGCTAGGCTCGCCCGTCTCGGGGACGGTCCGCGCGGGACGGTTCCCGGGTGTTCCACTTTAGGGGGAAGCGCGGTAGGGCTTCCGCGCGGTGGTGCGGCACGCTTTGGGGAAGAAGGGCAGGGCGGGGGCATCAGCTGCTGTCCGTCATCCCCTCGCGGGCTGCAGGGGTCCCGGGCGGGCGGGGGAAGGGGCGCTGAGACACTGCCACACCCCTCCCGTCCGTGCGGGGGGATGTGCAGGGCGCGGTAGCGGCTCGGTCTGGCCGGGGGGCCGCACCCACGCGCGGCGAATCCCCGCGCGCCACGTGGCGGGGATTTGGCCGGGGGGCGAGAGAGGGGCGTGGCGGCACTGACCACCCTTCTGTCCCCTCAGTTCTGGGAGGTCATCAGCGATGAGCACGGCATCGACCCCACGGGCAGCTACCACGGGGACAGTGAGCTGCAGCTGGAGAGGATCAACGTCTACTACAATGAAGCCACCGGTAACGCCCCTCTGCAATGAGCTTCCCGGGGGAGGGGGCATAGGGTGTGCAGGCAGGGGTCCCCCAGCCCTCCCCGCAGTGGGTGACGCCCCAGCACAGCTTCAATGGCTGCTTTGTTTTCCCATCCCTGGATCTTTCCAAATTCCCACACCCTCCATGCCCTCAGCAGCGAATCGTGGGGAAGCGGATGGGAGCCCAGCAGGGCTCCTGTGACACTGGCTGCCTGCTGTAGGGCTGTAACGCTGCTGCTGCTTCCCCCCATAGGTAACAAGTACGTCCCCCGTGCCATCCTCGTGGACCTGGAACCCGGCACCATGGACTCCGTGCGCTCCGGCCCCTTTGGACAGATCTTCCGTCCCGACAACTTTGTCTTTGGTGAGTGACTGTGGCACGGAGGAGTTCCCAGAACTCCACACACAGAAAAGGCTTGGAGCGAGCATGCAGGTGACCCTGGGGAACCGGGATCCCCATAGCAGAGTGGGGATGGAAGAGAGGGGAGGAGCCTGGAGGGAAGAAGGGGCAGTGGCATCACCTGTGTTTGTCCCTGGGGCGCTAACGTGGCACCCGGCTTGTGGTGTGCCCCGCAGGTCAGAGCGGGGCCGGCAACAACTGGGCCAAGGGGCACTACACGGAAGGCGCTGAGCTGGTGGACTCTGTGCTGGACGTGGTGAGGAAGGAGTCGGAGAGCTGTGACTGCCTCCAGGGCTTCCAGCTGACCCACTCGCTGGGCGGGGGCACGGGCTCCGGCATGGGCACCCTCCTGATCAGCAAGATCCGCGAGGAGTACCCCGACCGCATCATGAACACCTTCAGCGTGATGCCCTCGCCCAAGGTGTCGGACACGGTGGTGGAGCCCTACAACGCCACCCTCTCTGTGCACCAGCTGGTGGAGAACACGGACGAGACCTACTGCATTGACAACGAGGCCCTGTATGACATTTGCTTCCGCACCCTGAAGCTGACCACTCCCACCTACGGGGACCTCAACCACCTGGTGTCGGCCACCATGAGCGGCGTGACCACCTGCCTTCGCTTCCCCGGCCAGCTGAACGCCGACCTGCGCAAGCTGGCCGTCAACATGGTGCCTTTCCCGCGGCTGCACTTCTTCATGCCGGGCTTCGCCCCGCTGACCAGCCGCGGCAGCCAGCAGTACCGCGCCCTGACGGTGCCCGAGCTGACGCAGCAGATGTTCGACTCCAAGAACATGATGGCCGCCTGCGACCCCCGCCACGGCCGCTACCTGACGGTGGCCGCCATCTTCCGGGGCCGCATGTCCATGAAGGAGGTGGACGAGCAGATGCTCAACGTGCAGAACAAGAACAGCAGCTACTTTGTGGAGTGGATCCCCAACAACGTCAAGACGGCCGTCTGCGACATCCCCCCGCGCGGCCTCAAGATGTCGGCCACCTTCATCGGCAACAGCACGGCCATCCAGGAGCTCTTCAAGAGGATCTCGGAGCAGTTCACGGCCATGTTCCGCCGCAAGGCCTTCTTGCACTGGTACACCGGCGAGGGCATGGATGAGATGGAGTTCACGGAGGCTGAGAGCAACATGAACGACCTGGTCTCTGAATACCAGCAATACCAGGACGCCACTGCTGATGAGCAGGGCGAGTTTGAAGAGGAAGGAGAGGAGGATGAAGCGTAAAGTTGAGTTGGGTAGGAGTTAAGTATAGTCTGAGCAGGCAAGTATTCATTGAGAGAAGGAATCTGTGCAGTTGTGCTGAAGCATGCATTTTTTAATTTGGTGCTCTCCACTGTTGCTTCTGTCAGCAGTTTTGTATCCTTGACTGTCCAATGTAACAGTAGTTGCAAAATACTTCAGAGTCTTCTGTTGAAATGGTTAACTTCTCAAACATAAAGGCTTTTTGTGTCCTAAACTGTCTCCTCTACTTTATTTCTCTCTAGATTAAGCAAGTAATTCTCGTGTAGTTTTCTGTAGCTTCACTTCTCAGTTTATCCCTGAACCTCAGTGAAAGGTTAAGCTCAATAAAACAAGAATTCTCAGGCTGTGAATTTAGCAGCACATGGAAACTGTAGTAGCTCAGCTAAAGCTGCCAGGTAATTTATAGAAACTCCTGTGTTTAACAGCTTAGTTAATTGTTGAGGCAAAAGCTGCTTTATCTGATAAAAACAAGTTGCTGCACTTGAATCGTGCAATTCCTCTTTATGGACATACATGCTAGAGAGGTCAGAGTGAACGTATTGAATTCCACATTACAGGCTGTCAAAACTGATTTGACAGGATAGCTGCAGGCTTCCCTTCTGCCATTCAGCAGCTTATTTAACTTGCTCCAGGGACTATAGTTCAGGCATATGGGTGGCTGACTGGGATTTGACTTGATGCTGAGCTCACTTATCTTCCCCTCAACTCTCCTCTCTAAATACAAAAATTCCATGCTGAGGAGCATAGGTTTGTATTATAGTAGGCAACTTGAGAGGTCAAGTAAAAAGCCAGGCTTTTTCTCTTCAAGAATAAAATTTGTGTTTCCCACAAATAGCCAGTAACCTGCCCTTAGCTGTAAAGGGATTGATTCTACAGGGCAATCAATTCCCTTTAGGAGATAGGAGCTGATGGGCAGATTTCTAGGCTCAAAGGTACCATATGGTACTGGAGCATACCATTGGTCACCTGTAGATCCCCTGACAACAGCTGTCTCCAAGTTACATGTTTACAGGGCAATTGTTTGCTCCTGGTTCCCGCAGCAGGAGATGAACCTCTACCCAGGCAGGGGAGAGCAGTGCAGCTGCACCGTGCTGTGCATCTTTGCAAAGGTAAGTGTCATTTCTTTACAGTGAGGGAGGGGGGATTGATGTTCCTATGTTCTTATAGGATGCAAGAACTCTGAATGAATCTACAATGTTGATAGCAGTTAGCACAGTTTCATAGATCCTAATCCACTCACAGAGCAAGAGTGAAATCCCTCCTGGAGTTTAGCAGTTACCCGATATGTAAGCTTAGTCCTTAGTTCATCCAAACACCACTCAGAGGAGTGGTCCTGCACTAAAAAAATGTGTTGCTAAGAGAACTGCCACCAATGCTACAATTACTGCAGTCCTTACTGCTCTGAAAGAGCTGCTATTCACATGTGTGCAGCCTCTATTGTGATCCTTTGCTGAAATGCTTGCAAGGCATTACTGGAATAAAGAATTAAAAGGGAGCTGCTGTGCATAACTAATATCTTGCCTGTTTTGAGTCCTCTGCCCGTGGACACTGCTCTGAATGTACGCTGTTCTTTGCTGATGGGCCTGGCTACGCTGGTGTGTGCGGGACAATAGGCACTTGCTAAAGCTTTTCTCTCATCTGTAGCTTTGGTTTATGCTGTACGGAGGAGTGAGAAGCTCTTAAGCTGCCTGCGCTGTCAGTAAACAAATACAGCCATGTATACCTACAACAGTACCTGTATTTCTTAACACTTGAGCCATTCTAGGATTAAACATTAGACAAATTGAGGTTGTTTTAGTAACTGAGTTAATACATGCTGCCTCAGGCCCTTTGAGGAAATAACACTGTATCTGGTTGCCACAGTAACCTTTCCTTGAAATTACCTAGCTGGGTTGCACTTGAAAGTGTTGATCATATAGCTTTGAGTCAGCAAATGAATCTAAACAGTTTCACTAAAAGAGAAGACCTTGGTCTTTGATAGTAAAGGTCTTCCTTTCAGCTGTGACACTGTAGCAGTTTTCACTAGTATTCAACACGTCTAGCATCTAATCCTTAGTGTAATTACACTCTGTCTCTAGCTAATCCTTAAATATAGCTACCCAAGTGACACATTTCACTACAGCTTCCTTACTAGAAAGTAGGGCACCATCCTACATGGCTTGCTGTTGTTTGTAGTCTAGCTTTTTTTTTCTTTTTTTTTCTTTCTTTTTTTTTTTTTTTTCCTAGCAGAAGAAAACCCACAAATAGAAATACTCTGGAAAGAAACATGTCCTTTCATAAATTCTACATGTCTTATTTGCCAATCATAATCATAAAAATCAAGCCATCATTTCCGTAGGAGTTGAAAAAGGTAGAAAAGGGGGATACTGAAAGATTTGAAGGGAAGGTTCAAAGCTTGGTAGGAACAGTAAGTCAAATATAAGGGAGGTTGAGTCTCATTCTGGGTCTGGGACTGCAGTACCTATTTTTGTCTGTCTTTGATCTTTATCTGTATTTATTGCCCAGGAGACCTTTCATTATAAAAACTGTTATATGCTAAACACCCTGTTTGGAAGAAATGGAGATAAATAATACAACTTTAGTGGTCTGCAGATTAAGCCACTTATAATGACTGATTTATGTTGAGATATAAGTTAATAGTAGAGAGCAATCTATTCTCATTTCAATAGATCACTTGTGGCCTGAAGGAAGCATTCTCCTCTGTTGACAATTAGAGCTGATGGTGTTGGGGAAGTGAACAATCTCTTTTTTTTTTAATTCCCTTTTGTTAAATGTGTGGAATTTTTAAGCATGTTAGTAGAGTGTCTTGACCAAGGAAACCAACCAATGCTTGAGCGCTGTGAAGTGCAAGAGGGTAAAGGTAAATAAGGTCGTAAAAACCACAAGGCAGCATGCGGGTTTAATTTAAATAGAAATGGCAGGAGTCATGGTAGCACTGGGATGCCCTCTCTCCTAATTTCCCTTCCCTAGTTATTTTTCAAACCTCAGTCTAAACCATTGTAGCAACAGTGTTGTGGAAATATAATCCAGTACGTGGTCTGATGTTTCAAAACTTGTAATGGGATTGTAAGCTTACATCTGTTTTCCAACAGATATTTTCCAGTCTTTCAAGTGGGAGCAATAATGATTCCCCTCTTCCCAAGATACATGAAATGCCTATATAAATCAAAAATTGGGTTGCATTAAGTATAAAATGGCATGACATGATAGACTAAGAATCAAACCAGAGGCCCATTCTGTTGACAGGTGTCTCCTTCCAGAAGGTATGAGGTGATGAACAGAATAAACCAAAGTAGCAATAGGATTTAAAACCTGAAGAAAGAAGATAATCCAGATGTTTGGGTTTTCTCTGCAGTGAATTCCCTGCAAAAACAGGGCAAACCTTTAATCTGTGCAGGGAAATCTGCTCATGGATGATGACGTCATGTGCTACATAGCTCAAAAGTGTGTGGTGCTGGTAGGTTTTTCTAGATATGCAGGTTCTATGGGCTTAAAGAAATGGTGATGGACTGACAGAGTCCTTAAGGGATGGTGCTGCCATGCACTACTGCACAGCACAGCTCTGGTGCCTGGAGCGACTCTGGCAAAGTGGTGCAAGAGGGACAAGTTTTCTTGTCTCACTTGAAAAAGCTGGGGCCTCTAACAATACTCCCTGCATTAGAAAGAGTTCTCCTCTTGTTTCCTTTGTCCTTTGCCCTCCCTGTAATCCCCATAGCCAAGTTATTTGTAAGATCAGGATGAAACTCAGTAATGGCTTTCAGTAGGGCAAGTTACATGGTTGTTCCACTGAAATCCCTTTCCAAATATCCCCCTCTCTCCCACCCAAAAGAACCCAAACCCAACCCCCCACATCTCATTATTACTTTTTTTTTAAAGATGGGCTGTTAATCTATATTAAATTCTGCCTCACAGTGGGAGGTGCTTTAATTACTGCTTTCTGTTTAATGAAGCCTAATATTTTTCTTTGCTATAGTAGCTATGAGGAGGTAAAATCTTCTCTGGAGAAATCATGTGACTATCCCCTATTATTGGATACACAACTTTTCTCCTAGAGGACGTTATTTTGCTTTTCCTCTCCACATCAAAGCGTAATGAACAAATGTGTTTCAGAAATGGTAGCCTGCACAGGAGTTATAGGTAACATTATTCCTCCAAGCCTGTTCCTTGTAGGGAAGGCACTGCTTTTCACTTACAAATAATCCCCTTCTCAATCTTCCCATTTGCTTTTTCAGCTGCTTCTACACTTCCACAGAACAAAGCTTGTGACACTTTTGATGCTTTATATGTGCCTGGGGTAATCTGAGTAAAGGTTATTTTTCTCCCCCCTTCTTCAGCTAAAAATAAATCTCTACAGACAAGGAGCTGATTTTGTATGTGATTTAAAAAGAAAAAAAAACCTTCTGAGAATTTTTCACCTTCCAATCTAAAATCCATTCACACTAAGCACCTGCCTTTTGGTACTTCAGCAACCACCTGTCCTGATCTGTTTGTTATTTATTAAAATGGGAAATAGCAGACAATTTGTTCTCAGATACTCCCATTTAAATGGGTCTTTAGCTTGCCTACAAGAAAATTCAAAATCGAAGCATTTGGTCACAGGAAAGTGCCTCAGGACATGATGCATTTTGGAAAAAGATGTTTCTTGGCCCTGAGTCTCCTGGACAGTTGTCCAGCTGGAGCTCTCTGAGCAATGGAAACCGAGGCAGAGGGAGGGTGTGGGGTTCACTGTGAAAGCCTGCCCATCCCCAGACATTCTGCCAGCAAAGGACACAGTACAGGTGACAACTCCTCTCCCTGGGAAGTTTAACATGAAGTGAACTGTTTCCCTGCTCCTAGCTTCACTCCTATTTTCAGTATTTTATTTATGAATCTGCCAGAAAGAAAAATTGTGTCTCTTTGAAGTGTGTGTATAAGAAGGCTATCTATTTACAGTATCTAGGTAAAAAAAGAAATAATTTAAGAGTAGGTCATTCCCTCCTCCTCACTCAAAGTCATTTTTCCCTTACGGGCAGAATTCCACTTGTAAGGGAAGAAATCAAGTTAACTCTGTTAAATTCTTGTTTATTAACATTTGTTTCTTCTAGTGTAGAGATTTTCCAACTGGTCTCAATTTATCCATATGTCATCCTTTATAATCAGGTTATTTTTCTCACTAGGCCTCCTTGGAAAGCTTAAGGCATAGTTTTTTAGTGTTTGGCTTTTTTGTTTGGTTTTTTTTTTTTTTGGGGGGGGGGGGTTTTTTTGTTTGTTTGTTTGTTTGTTGTTTTTTTTTTTAATTTATGGCAAAAATCCCTACATCATTAGGGGAAAAAAAAAAAAGGTCCAGTTTAAGCAGAATGTGAAAAAACCACACTTGCTCCAGAGCGGCTGAAGTGAAGTGGTTACCCTGGCAGAAGCTGTGCAGCTTATTCAGTAAAAGGTTCTGTGTTGTTTTGCAGTGAAAAATGTTTTCACAGTTTCCATGAATGTAATAGAAAGACACTGCCTGTCTCCATAGTGAATAATTAAACAGGGGTTTCAAGCAGAATTCAAATGGTCTCACAACAAGCTTTACAAACACTTAATGAAATTCATGCACTGACTTCTTACAGCATGCTTCTCTGCATTCAGCCTAATGCCAGTCTTATAATTAATAAATTAATTGTGTGGCTATTTTTTGAAATTCCAGCCAAGAAATTTCCAGCTCCACCCTAGCAGGCAGGGATTAGAGATTTTATTGGCATTGAAAACACTGCTACTTCCATAGATGGGGCTGATTAAGTATCCTCCAGCTGCAAAAAAAAAGGATAGTCCTATCCCCTTGCCCCTCTTTAGGTGTTACTTCTGTGTCATTTCCTCTACCAGCTCCAGGGCATGTCTGACCCTTTCACCAGTCTTTTCCTTTTCCTTAGCTCCACAGTTAAGGACAGAAAATTGAGGGGGTGGAAGAAGGTTTTTCTTCAATTAGGTGGTGTGCCAGAGGGAGAACATGTGCAAAGAAGGAGGGAAATGTGGGCAGCTGGAAGCAGGAGAGAGCAAAACAAGGTATTTGGTTGATTCAGCCACCTACTGTAACATCACCCTAAACTCTCCTGCAGAGAACCCGGGCAATTTTAAATAATGTACACTGAATTCCACCACAAACTACTGCATCTCTTAGCAAACCTCACAAGATGTAGTTCACAGTTTGCCCAGTGTCAGTTTGAGTTACAAGTAACTATCAGATTGCAAGAAAGCAAGGAGGCTAAGGAACAAAAGAAACAGTAACTAGCAGATCAAAGTCTCTATCTGTACCTTGTTCTGGATGACGTGCAGGAAGTGAACTGCCCTGGAAAACATGATATCAGCATTGCATTTATATTGATGCTGGAATCTTAGTCATCTTTTGACTGGAGCACCCAGTTCATAGGGATATCGGATGTGTTTCATCTACTGAGCAATCTAAAAAAGGTAGATGAAGCCTGGATGGGGGCAGGAGCCATCTGGCTGCTACCCCATCACATCTGGTGTGCCAAGAGGAAATAATGAGAGGCTGCATTGTTTTGCTTTTCTTCTCAGTAAATCGCTGCCTGATGATGATCACCACATATTCCCCTTTTTGGAATCGTTTTGTGACATGTGATCATGTTTATTATGCTAACTTTGGAAGCCAGAGAAGCGGGGTTCTGTTTGTTGTTCTTCCTGTACAAGTGCATTCACAGAAATGCCTGACTCTCAGAGGTTATAGAGGAACCATATGGTGTGGAAGAAATATTAGATTCACTGAGAAGCTGTTCTCCCCTCTAAAGGTGCCTGGGTTATTTTAGAATTGACTGTGTCCCAAATTGCTCTGTAATGTGATTTTCTCTCACGCACTTATCCTCTCTCCTCTTTTGTTCTTGGCCAAACACACAGACCCTCAGGTATAATAAACAAAAGTTCAGAGGGCTCTACAATGAAACTGCTTTTGCTCATTCATAAAAACATGCTCAGCGTTGTTGTATTTAATACATTGAGTTAAATGCCTGCAGTGAGTTGTAATATTGAAATAAAAATAGATTTCCATTTAAGATATTATTAGCATGAAAATCACTTTCACATTCATTCCATCCTCTTGCTGGCAGAATATTCTTCTATCTTAATGCATATTGCAAATGATTAAGCATCATGTTCCAAAGGCCTCATACAGTCCTCATCAGCTGGGAATGTCACAGTTACCAGGTAGAAGGCAAACAATAAGGTTACAACAGAGCCTGCTCATTTGAGTACCAACAGAAAGATTCAAAAAGCCATGTAATCTCTGATATTCATATCTGAGCAACACACGATATCACCCATCACAAATGACTGAGAATAAAGCCGTGGGCAGACATCTTGTGTGCTTGAGAAGCTTTCCTATGAGTACACTTGTGATTCTTTCTCAAACAATGGGAAATCATAGACAGACATGAAAATGTTGTGGGATCCCTGTTGCCTCCCTTGTGCATCCATCGCCAGGCTCCACCGTTGCCTTGGAAACTGGGTAGGCAGGGCTTGATGCAGGCAGGGAGGAGGCTGTGGCAGAGCTTCGGCTGCCGAGGGGCCCATGGGTGTTCCTGGGCACATGCCCTGCCTTTGTATGAACAGGAGAATTTTGGCTTTCATTTGCAATTCTGACAACTTAGAATTTATAGAGCTATATTTAGAAAACCCAAAACAAGAGGGAACTCCCATATCTAAGTATCCTTGATGGCTAAGATTTGTTAAAGTGTTTGCCATAATGAAAGGCTCTGAATTGACATTCAAGTAGTTGACATTTAGTTCGATTCACTGTGTGTTCATGGACGTTCAGCATTGCTGAAGGTGAAGGAACTTGCACACATAAACATATACTTCCCTTTAGGTACTCAGAATAAAACCTGGAGCTACATCCCCACCCTGAAAGAAACAGTGGGAATCTACAAAGAGACCAGTACTACAGTATCTAAGAATTAGTTTCCTAATAAAAGAATTCTTAGTGGAATAACTCTAAAGGAGCTCACTGTGTGCATGAGGGAAGACAAAAATCTCAGGGAGTGTCCAGGTGTCTTCAAGAGAAGAATCATAATGCTTCAAGCCAGGACTTTGTGGATTGCCAGGAGTATTCTGGCATCCAAAAGGGTCTTCAGTGTCCGTGTGGATCTCTCCGAGATGCCAGAGATGCAGTTGTGTTGCAGTCCCACCAGTAGTTAGAAGATGTAACTGCCTGCTGCTGCCCAATAGGTGGGTTTTGCCTACAGCAAGTACAAATGTATATGCCTAAGTGGTGTGAACAATAACAAAGGCTGCCTGTGATTAAGTGTTGCTGAAATATGTCAAAGGAAGACACTGACGACAGCTGGGATATAAAGAACACAAACTCCTAAAGAATTTGGTGAAAATATCTCAGTGCCAGCACAGCCCTGAATATTTTGGGATTGCAAAAGCCACATGGAATAACACCACACTTAATTCCCTGTGTTGCAAAGCTTAAGCCAATCTGTGCTCATGACATTTCACAGCAGCTGAGGTTTCTGCACTAGGGACGAAAACGAGCTACAGTTGATAAGAAAGTCAATTCACTGGAGCAAACTGAGAGCTACTTTTGAAAATACGGCCAAAGCACTTTTTCAAGGTCACAGCAGCCAAATTCCAGGCAAAGATATGGTAATTCTTTAGCCACTAATATTTCCTGCTGTTGATGGGAAAAAAAAAGAGGGAAACTGGTGACATTGTGCATTGATTTATATTGTGTTAAGCATAGCTAACCTGAGTATTATGTAAACAATTCTGATCATTCTGACTTTTTTCTTGATAGTGGTAATGATTTCTCACACCAATTATTACCTCACCTTTGCAAAAATGTTCTTGTTTTGAAGGTGGTATAATTGCAATATAATGTTATATTGTAGTGAGAAACTGAGATGAATAAACTGTCAGTCTGGTGTTGCTGATCACACACAGCCTCCCACTCCTTTCTTTCCCTTTCATACAACCACACAATTGTGGAGGGTGGACAGAACCTCTGGGATCATTTAGTCTACCCCTTTATTTTGCCTGACAAGGTCAGCTAGAACAGGTTAATCAGGGTTGTCCCCATTAGGGTTTTGACTGTCTCCACAACTAGACACACTACAATCTCTCTGGGCAACCTGTACCAGAGCAAAGTATTTTTGGTTTTGTTTTTGGGGTTTTTTTTTTGTTCAGATTTCTGTATTTCAGTCTGTATCCACTGATATCATGTGTAGCTCAGACAAGTCCACTGCCTCTCTTCCTGCCACTGCACACCTCTGAGAGGAGCCTGGCTCCGTCTTTTTTACTGCTTCCCATCAAGTATTTATACACATTGATAAGAATCCCCCGAGCCTTCTCTAGGAAAATTGGTCCCAGCTCTCAGCCACTGTGTGTGACAGATGCTCCACTTCCTTAACTGCCTTCATGGCCTTTCACTGGACTCACTTCAAAATGGCCATCTCTCTCTTATATTAGGGAGCACACAATTGGATGTAAAACTCCAGATGCGTCTCACCACAGCTTATCCCCTTCCATGACCTGCTGGTAACAATCCTCCTTAAACAAGGATGCTGCTGGACAACTCTTGCTGTTAGGGCACACTGCTCAGTCATGTTCAACTTGGTGTCCACCAGGATCTCCAGGCTGTTTTTGGCCAAGCTCCCTTCCATCTGGGTGGTCCCCGGCATGTATTGGTTCAGTGGGTTGTTCCTTTCCAGGTACAGGACTTTGCACTTCCCTTTGTTAAATTGCATGAGGTTCCTGGCAGCCATCCATTTCTCCATTTCTCCAGCCTACTGTGGTCACTCTGGATTGGCAGCACAACCCCCTGGTGTGTCAGACCCTCCTCCCAGTTTTGTATCATCAGCAGACTTGCTGAGGGTGCACTCTCTTGCCATTAAACTCACTAATGAAACAGTTCAATGGTGTTGGCCAAGGATCAGCCACTGGAGTACAGCACCAGTGGCTGGCTTCAACATGAATTTCATGTTGCTGATATCAAGCCCTTCAGCTTGGCAGTTCAGCCAGTTTTCACTCCATCTCACTGTCCATTTATCTAGGCCATACCTCATCAACTGGCCTACAGGGATGTTATAAGAGACAGTTCAAAAGTCTTCACAAAATAAACAATAGGCTGAGCCTATTGATACTTGGCAAAGTTTTAGAGCTTGCATTACCAGGCTATCCCCTTGGTGCTTTAATGTTGTGCTTAAGGTGAACTCTCTCCAGTTCCATTATGCTGGACACAAGGTACATTGTTTTGCATCCTCTTTACCAACCTATTCCTTGCTTCATTGTGGCTGTCATCTCCCTTCCCTGGTGCTAGTGTAAATCTGTCCTCAACAGGGTGGCCAGATGGGTGGCAAAGCTACTTCCACTTCTGAAAAATAATTAGAGCTGTGAATCAAGTACTGTTTTACAATCCAGTTCAATAGTTTCTGCACAATCAATTATGGACCCTGCTGAAATTTGTTTCAGATTTGTTTCTCTCCTTGGCAGCAGTGCAGAAACAGCTGTGTATCGCAGTTGGTTCAATTATATTCTCCTTGTTGTCCTTGAACTGTCCCTCCTTCCTTGGTCATCCACCATGTACTTTTCTCAATTTTTTTTTTTTCTATGAGAGATCAAGCAGAGATCCTACTAGCAGGATTCAAAGTTTCCCAAAATGAGGTGTGGCAGGTGTCTGGTAACACAGAAGATAATTTCACTTTCAAAAAGAAACATATTCCATTCCTGTGTGTGTTAAACTGCTATCACTGCTGGACAACTCCCAGAAAAAGGCATTCTTTAGCAGCAGTATAAAATTTTATGCCAGCCCTCTGTGTTCCTGAAATTAGAGCCTCTTGTACACACGTTATCAGCACTATCTAAAACAGAGTTTCGTGCTTGAAACTGGCTGTGGGCTTTAACATCAACACCCAGTCTCTGCTTGTTTCAGGTGCCCGGGCTATGGAAAAATTATGCTTGTGCTTTAAACATATTGAAACATGATTAAGCAGGCCTGAGGTAGAAATACAGGCTTGAGGGTACTAGTAAAACATAACAGCATGTGCTTTGCTGCTGTGGCGTAGTAGAGGCGAAGGAAGCAAGGGCACGAGTTCCAACAGGTGTGCAAAGACAAGTTAGGCGGTTTTGTTTTCTTTTTCACTCCAAGATAAGCCATGTCGTATCCGATCCCAGCCTTTTCCCCGACGGCTGAAGATGAAGTTCCCCCGGCACCCCAAGCCAGCGGCGTTCAGCATGCGGAGGGGCCCGCAGCCTGCCTCTCCCAGACCGGACCAGACCCGGACGCGGAGCCCGACCGGGGCGCGGGAGACAATGCCCGGGCCCGCCCCGCGCCATTCCCGCCGCGCGTCACCGGCGGGGCGGAGCGCGGCGCCCGATTTAAGGGGCAGCGAGGGGCGCGGCCGCCGCAGCTGCGAGTGCGGGAGCGGCGGCGAAGGAGGCGGTAACAGCAGCAGGGGCAGCTTCGGAGACCGGCACCATGCGTGAGATCGTGCACATCCAGGCCGGACAGTGCGGCAACCAGATTGGCGCCAAGGTACGGACGGGCGCGGAAGCGGGGCGCTCCCGCAGGTCGCACCCCGCGGGTGGCGCGCAGCCCGTCTCGAAATGAAAAGCGACCCGGGGTTTGCTGAGGCGTCGTGGCTCCTGCCCCCGTGCCCCCCCGGCACCGTCCCTGCCGCTCTGAGCTGCCGCGGGGCTGGGTGGGGCAGGGATATGCCCGCGCTCCCGTTCGGCCTTCCCGCAGGCAGCCGCGGCCATCCCGCGCCGCCTCGCCCCTCTGCGGCCACGGCGCCAGCTGCCGAGGGAGGGAACGGGAGGTGTTTCAGTGCCACACACCGTCACCACTGAACGTGTGCAGGTGTTGCCATTTTGTACTGGCTACAGGGTCTTAAGCCAATGCTAGACAATGTGAGGATGCCAAATTGATATAGCCAGAGATGGTTACCCTTTGGATACAAGCTACAAAGGAATTAACTTGCACTTCAGTGCTATGGCTGCTCGTCAGCCTCCTGCTAGTTCAGCTGCTGCGGCCAGCGAAGCCCTTGTGCACTGACTCACCTTCCCACCCGGCAGCTGCTCTGCCATGCAAGGGAGTGGTCAGAGCCGTGGAATGCATGGGCTGCACCGGGGGTGTGTGATTGGCACTGGCCAGCTGTTTCCACTGGCTCTGGAAATGGCTAATTGCCATTTTTCAAAAATTTCCTCTAGTTCTGGGAGGTCATCAGCGATGAGCATGGCATCGACCCCACGGGCAGCTACCACGGGGACAGTGAGCTGCAGCTGGAGAGGATCAACGTCTACTACAATGAAGCTGCTGGTAAGTGCCTGCTGGCTCAGATGTCCTCAAATAAATGGGGCAGCAGCCATGACAGTTCATTGAGGCTGGAAATATCCCTGAACAAGGGCTGTCATCTGCCAGCGACTCCTCTAAGAAACCTTTGTTCTCAGAAAGGCTCTGATAACACGGTAGTCTTGATTGTGACAGTGCCTCTCCAGAGAAATGCAGGGAGGTGGAAGGGAGCCCAGCAGGGCTCCTGTGACACTGGCTGCCTGCTGTAGGGCTGTAACGCTGCTGCTGCTTCCCCCCATAGGTAACAAGTACGTCCCCCGTGCCATCCTCGTGGACCTGGAACCCGGCACCATGGACTCCGTGCGCTCCGGCCCCTTTGGACAGATCTTCCGTCCCGACAACTTTGTCTTTGGTGAGTGACTGTGGCACGGAGGAGTTCCCAGAACTCCACACACAGAAAAGGCTTGGAGCGAGCATGCAGGTGACCCTGGGGAACCGGGATCCCCATAGCAGAGTGGGGATGGAAGAGAGGGGAGGAGCCTGGAGGGAAGAAGGGGCAGTGGCATCACCTGTGTTTGTCCCTGGGGCGCTAACGTGGCACCCGGCTTGTGGTGTGCCCCGCAGGTCAGAGCGGGGCCGGCAACAACTGGGCCAAGGGGCACTACACGGAAGGCGCTGAGCTGGTGGACTCTGTGCTGGACGTGGTGAGGAAGGAGTCGGAGAGCTGTGACTGCCTCCAGGGCTTCCAGCTGACCCACTCGCTGGGCGGGGGCACGGGCTCCGGCATGGGCACCCTCCTGATCAGCAAGATCCGCGAGGAGTACCCCGACCGCATCATGAACACCTTCAGCGTGATGCCCTCGCCCAAGGTGTCGGACACGGTGGTGGAGCCCTACAACGCCACCCTCTCTGTGCACCAGCTGGTGGAGAACACGGACGAGACCTACTGCATTGACAACGAGGCCCTGTATGACATTTGCTTCCGCACCCTGAAGCTGACCACTCCCACCTACGGGGACCTCAACCACCTGGTGTCGGCCACCATGAGCGGCGTGACCACCTGCCTTCGCTTCCCCGGCCAGCTGAACGCCGACCTGCGCAAGCTGGCCGTCAACATGGTGCCTTTCCCGCGGCTGCACTTCTTCATGCCGGGCTTCGCCCCGCTGACCAGCCGCGGCAGCCAGCAGTACCGCGCCCTGACGGTGCCCGAGCTGACGCAGCAGATGTTCGACTCCAAGAACATGATGGCCGCCTGCGACCCCCGCCACGGCCGCTACCTGACGGTGGCCGCCATCTTCCGGGGCCGCATGTCCATGAAGGAGGTGGACGAGCAGATGCTCAACGTGCAGAACAAGAACAGCAGCTACTTTGTGGAGTGGATCCCCAACAACGTCAAGACGGCCGTCTGCGACATCCCCCCGCGCGGCCTCAAGATGTCGGCCACCTTCATCGGCAACAGCACGGCCATCCAGGAGCTCTTCAAGAGGATCTCAGAGCAGTTCACGGCCATGTTCCGCCGCAAGGCCTTCTTGCACTGGTACACCGGCGAGGGCATGGATGAGATGGAGTTCACGGAGGCCGAGAGCAACATGAACGACCTGGTCTCTGAATACCAGCAATACCAGGATGCCACTGCTGATGAGCAGGGCGAGTTTGAAGAGGAAGGAGAGGAGGATGAGGCTTAAATCACCTGGTATCAAAGGAACTTCTGTAAAGCAGGCATGCATATGAATGACTTCTGATAGTGGTGGTGAAGCATGTTTTCTAGAAACAATGTACCCAATTATCCTCTCAGCTTTTGTGACTTTGCCAGATTTCTCAATGTAACAGTTCTGAATCCTAATTCTTACAATGTTTTTTGTCCTTTAATATTAAGTGCACATAAAGGCATGTATTCAAGATCGTGGTTTCTGTCTTTCTTAACACCTCTATTGGACAAAGAACAGCTGTTCAGCCTGGGTGGCAACAAGTAAGTTTAAAGACCTGTCAGAAATCTTGCACTGCAGTGGTATGCTCTGATCGCTGAGGCTTACGTTGTGTTATTAAGACATATGCTTTTCATGCAAATATATTTAATTTTTTTCTTACATGACTCAAACCTACCTATAACTCCATTGAAAATGGAAAGCCAACCAAAATTCCTAAACAAGGCAAAGGCTAAGCACCTCTGACTTGTTTTACGGTTCATGTCAGCGTAGGAAATTTTCCACTTCTCTGTTGAAGTCCTTTGCAAAACGCAGGTGTAAATTATGCTTTCCTTCTGGCATCAGAAGCAACCTTAAAAGAGAAAAAACCCACCACTGATTATACATTTTATTGTGTGAGTGTAGGTAATTAAAATGCTTGTTGCATTTCCCTTGCTCTTGGTTACCCAGTAAGGAATTGTAGTAATTCTTATTTTAAGTACTGTCCTTATGTATGTGGTTGCAATGTGAACCACAGCAACAGCTGGAACAGCAAGCATACTACTTGTCCCACTCTGGGGAGGATAAAATAAGCCTAAACCAAATTTTTGTCCTAGATCCAGTTTCTAGAAAACTTTCGGGTGATCTTCAGAGAAGATAAGTTCCAGAACTTAAGTGAGACGCATCTTTGAAAGGTATGTGAAGTACCTGAGCACTTTTGCCTCTTTCAGAGAACAGTAGTTGTGCCGAGTAGTGAATTGTAGAGTTCTTGTCATACCCAAACTTGGTTAGTATTTGTACTTTGTCTAATCTTTCTGCAAAAAGACAGTCCAAAACTAAAACCATTAATCCATTAAAATAAAAATGGAAGTCAGAACTTCTCTGGCTATACCAAAAGCTTAGAAGTAGTACCTGTGAATAAGGTTAATTTTTTATAATATGAATATGAGTTTGACATGCCTAAAATTCTACTTATTTTTGCTTTCTGAGACAAAATTTATACATCAGAGATGTGCACTTCTTTATACGGAGGTGGGAAATTCTTTAAATCGTTCTACCACATACTAAGCAGGTCCTATAGAGCTGAAACCATTTTGACTGATACTACATTGCCTTCATGTCAAAGTCCCACAATAGCAAGAGGGATCAACCTCCGTTTGGTGGTGCCAAGTGCTGTTTTCTTTTGGGAAAAGAGCAGCAGCATGTGAACATACCCAGCTTTTCTAGTGGATTCCGTCTGAATTTCATGAAGTCTGTTTCTTGAAAAATAAGCAGCACAGAGATGCACAAACTAAAGCACTGTGCATGCTATTTCCTATTGCTGTATGTGTTTCCCACTACTGTAATGCTACCAAACTCCAGCCATATCATGCAAGTGCTGAATTATGGCACACTCTTCCACTATGAGAGAAACTAGCAGTGTATCTGCACTATAATCAGAAGAAGCTTTTTCTACTTTACTATTAGACAAAAGTCAAGGCAAGAAAAACTGATGGTGGAAGCATGTCTTACTGAAAATGTACTGAATTTAGGCTTTTCTTTCTGCTTCACAATGGAAAATGGCATTTCCAATGCAACCAGGGAAGAATAGGACCATGTGCCCAAGCATTAATTTCTGAGAACACTATTAGTCTGGTTTCTTTTCTGACAAATAAGCATACAGGGGAGCACCTCAGCATAAAGACATGCAGAGAATTGCTGGTTTACATTTTATTGGATGGAAATTTCTAACAGTGTTTCCTCTTTACTTGTCTTCCAAAGAGAAGCTATCAGATTCTTGTCTATTTCCTTGGGATGATTTGCCATAGTCAGCAACTGGAGTACTTTGGAGCTCAGTGAAACCCAGCAGGATGATAGCTGTTCTGAACAGGGCACATAGGAGTGACAAACCAGCAGACATGAAATAAAACACCTGCATGTGATTGTTAGGAAGATCTCTTGTTCTCATCTTTCCCATAGCAGAATGCATTACTATGATCAGCAGGGCTGACTTTGAGATATCATTCATTTTTTGCACTGAGATGACACCAGCAAAACACACAAAATGTAGTTTCTTACACTTTACATTCATAAAAAATGCTTTTTTTTTTTCCCTTCCACTACTTCTGTTCTCCAACGCTAATCATCACAGTCTGTTATTAAGTAGTAATCGAATGCTTGCATTTGTGTGCAAATTCACTAAGAAAATTTAGCTGGTAAAATCACAGCTTTTTATAGGAAGTGTTTCTAGAATTTTCAGGTTGTGCTGGTTTTGGCTGGGATAGAGTCAATTTTCTTCAGAGTAGCTGTTATGGGGCTGTGTTGTAGATTTGTGCTGGAAACAGTGATGATAATACAGAGATGTTTCTGTTATTGCTGAGTAGGGTTTGCACAGCATCAATACCTTCTGTGCTTCTTGTACTGCCCCACTAGGGAGGAGACTGGGGGTGCACAAGGGGTTGGGAGGGGACAGAGCTGGGACAGCTGACCCCAACTGACCAAAGAAATATTCCATGCCACATGGCATCATGCTGAGCATACGGAGCTGGGGAAAGAAGGAAGGGGGATGTTTGGAGGGATGACACTTCTTCCCAAGTATCTGCTATGTATTATGGAGCCTGGCTTTCATTGGGATGGCTGAACACCAGCCTGCCTGTGGGAGGAGTGAGTTAAGTCCTTGTTTTACTTTGCTGGCATGTGTGGCTTTTGCTTTAGCTATTAATCTGTCTTTATCTCAACACACAATGTTTTTTTTTCCCCATTTTTACTCATCTGATTCTGTCCCTGATCCCATGAGTGAGGGAATGAGTAGCACTGAGTTGCCATGTGGGGTTAAACCACAACACACATGAAGCAGATTTTTCTTGTTTATATAGTAATGTTTCTGAGCACACCTATATGTTTTTTTCCTCATTCTGCGTTTCTTAAAAACATTGAAAATTCATAGGACAGGTGGAAATAGACTCTTTGAGGTTGTTCACAGTTTTAGGGCAGAGCAAACAGAAGTAAACTGTGTTTTTCTCTCTCTAATAACTGGGAATCTCTCTCTATTCATAGCATCTAAATTCCCTGTTCTACTGAATGGGACAGAAATGAGGTCTCTTACAGCAAAAGGAATGCAATGGTCATAACAACTTTGCTTGCTTTGATAAAGCTTAGGGAGTAGTAGTTTGTGTAGTGGAAAGAGGAAAAAGAACTTGGTTTCTCTCAGAGGGCTTTAGGAAGGAGCTTACTAAAATACTGTACTTTTTATATTGCAAGGAAAGTCCAGCTGCCCTGTTTGCATTGTAACTTGCTAGGGAAGTTCAGAACAGCTCTCTGTGTGGCAGAGACAACTTGTCCAAATACATTCTTTTTTTTTTAAGAGTGAGTTTGAACGACTTCATTCTTTCAAGAATGGTTTCTAAAAATTCCATCATTTAACTTACCGAGAGCCTTTGATGTGCTTATGAATGTATTCTGCGTGAGCTTGTGGGACCAAAGGGTCTTTCTCACCATGAATTATAAATGTGGGACATTTAATATCTGGCAGCAACTGTTGGCAGATATTACCTAGGGAGAAAACAAACAAAGGTCACACTTTGGTTTAAAACTGTATGGAAGATGAAACTGCTTCCATAAAGGACTCTGAACTCCATTGGGCTCTAGCTATTGCCTCTCCTTCAGGATTGTGTGTGATTAATCTATAAAACTATGTAAGCAGGACTATAATTAACATTTCTTTCTCCAAAATCTTACTTCACTGCAATTTGCTCCATTAATGGATACTAGCACAAAAGGATACAGAGAATGAAGCACTTCTGTTCCACATTTCCCCCGGGCTCCCTTTGACTCTTCAAAGGCAATACATGAATCTCATTCCCAGCTTTGTTCTTTTCAGCCTTAGAATTTTATGGCCCTGACCTTAAGCTCCATTTTGATACAGCAGTTGTCAGGTTACAAGATTTGCTACTTTTTTGGAACAAATTAACTTAGGCTGTACTCATACCTGTTGTACCTCCCAGGCCCATTGCTGTCTGCAATGTTCGAATGGACTGACCCCAGCTGGATGCCAAGCAACTACCTAAGCCTCTCCATCACTCCTCTGCACAAGTGGACAGGGGAGAGAAAACAGAATGAAAGGTTCCTGAGTTAAGGACCAGGAGAGAGCACTCACTAAATACCATCATGGGCAAAACAGACTCAGCTCGGGGATATCAACTGAATTTATTACTAACAAAATCTGAGCAGGATAATGAGAAGTAAACTAAATCTTAGAAGCTTCTTCCTGGGTTCTACCTCCTGTCCCTCTGTGGTGCAGGGAGATGGGGAGTGGGGGTTGTGGTCAGTTCATGACAGGTTGTTCCTGCTGCTGCTCAGGGAGTCCTTCCACTGCTCCAGTGTGGGGTCCCTCCCACAGGAAACAGTTCTACATTAACTTCTCCAATACGAATCCACCCCACAAACAATGGTTCCCCACAAACTGCTGCAAGGTAAGTCATCTTTCCACAGGGTGCAGTCCTTCAGGCACAGCCTGCTCCAGCGTAAGTCCCCACTGGGTCACAAGTCCTACCAGGAAACCTGCTCCTGAGCGGGCTCCTCTCTCCATGGGTCTGCAGGTCCCAGCAGGAGCCTGCTCCAGCATGGATTTCCCACAGACACGCAGCTTTCTCTTGGGCATACACCTACTCTGGTGTGGGCTCCTCCAAGAGCTGCAGTTGGATTCCCTACATCCCCGTGGACCTCCCTGCCTCACAGCTGCCTCACCAGGGTCTGTACCATGGGCTGCAGGGGAATCTCAGCTCAAGAACCTGGAGCACCTTCTTCCCTTCCTTCTTCACTGACCTTGGTGGCTGCATAGTTGTTCCTCTCACATATTTGCACTCTGCTCTTCTCTGGCTGCAGTAACATCTGTACAGTAACTTTTTTTTATCTCCTTAAGTAGATTTTCACAGAGGTGTTACTGCCATCATTGCTTGGCTTGGCCAGCGGTATGTCCATCTTGGAGCGGGCTGGCATTGGCTCTGCTGGACACAGAGGAAGCTTCTAGGCACCCTGCAACCTCCCTGGTACCAAAACCTGGCCATGCAAACCCAGTACCAATGCATAACCATTTGATATGAATTGTACTAAAGCTATTCAAAAGTTATTTTCCCCACCCATTCATAATTTTGTTTTCTAGTCATTAATCTCATTAGAAGTAATTTTAATGGTTTTACTTAGAGACTTTTCTGAATTTTCTCCCCTTTTTTTCCCTCATTTCTTAGTAACCCTGTTTCCAAACTCGATGCCTAACTTCCCACATTCTTGCAAGGCAATATTTGGGCAAAACATCCTCAATGGGCTTTATTTTCCATTTTTCTTTAGGATAACTTCGTCGATTTGCACTTGTCACCTTGTAGCTACCAACTGCTGTAAAATTAATGCTCATACACGCACACTTTCCTTAGGTCTAAAGTCAGAGGCTGTTTCACAGTTTTTCCAATTGTTTGGTTATTTATGAGCCTTTGTTTCTAGTTCTACTGGTTAAATATTTTCATTTAGAATATTTCACCCATAGTCCTCTAACACCTGCTGAAATGTTGACTATTTTTCAGAACAAGTTCCAAGTAAATTCAGGTTATTTATCTAGGAACATAGTTGGCGGTCAAACTATTATTACATAGTTTTCAGTCCAAAAACTGTATTGTACTAAAACCATTAAATTGTATTTACTCTAAAAGCATGGAACAGCAAGAAGAATCTTGGATGTTGTAACTTTATGCAACTTACTCAGTTTCATTAATTGTTAGCTCCTTCTAAAAGCTCATTTCTTATGGTATTTTACACTAAAAGCTGTCTCATCAGGGAAAACAGTCTAGCTTTAAAAAGAGCTTGAGGTTTTGGCCAACATTGGGTTTGCTGTTCTCCTTTTATCTCTGATGGGTTTTATTAACATCTTTTCTTATATCTGCTGTATCGTGCCTTTGTTACAGTGTTTTAGCTTTAATTGCAAGGTGGCCTGTTTGTAATCTAAGTTGGAAAACTGGTTTTCCCCTGGAAAAAACCCTGCAGTCTGATAGCTGCTCATCTCTTGCAGCAAACATTAGACTTCTCCCAATATCTGACCCAGTTTCAGCATCTAGGTAATTCAGTTCCTTGTTACATGTTTCTTGGTGGCTTCCTTTTCACAGTCATTTTATCTCAGTGTCTGAGGCATGAGCAGGCAGTGAAGGGATGTCACAGCCACAGATTCACCCGCCTGGGCTTTACACTTCAGAAAAAAATAGTTTTAAGGAGATTCCAGAAACGCTAAAAAAATTAGAACATAATTTGTTACATCACATTACTGGGAGAAGTCCTAGTCCTGTGTTGATCCTATACAAAAATGTATGGAAAAAATATGACATGAAGGAATGTTTTCCTTGTAGTACCTGCTGCCTGTTAATGTACATTACCTTCTATCTTTCATTATGAGAGCTACAGGAATATATGTATAAGAGTTACAAACTCCTTTTTTTTTACACATTATATATTACTGCTTTAGGCAAATTAAAAGCAAATTCCCTCTGAATCAAAATAGAACTGCAGATTATTATTCATAATATCCTTGTCTGAAAAGGTCTATGAAGAGTAATTGCAGAAATCTTCAGGGATAAACAGTTATATTGTGTAGTTTTGGTTTCGTTTTATTTTTAAACACTTGAGCTCCTTCAATAGTGTTTTTAAAATGTGTTTTTTTAATTTTGCGTTCTCAAAATCTGAAGTCCTTTCTTTTTAAACTCACATGCTACAAGGTTTGAAAGAGTTCTTCAGCTTTGTTTTGCAAAAAGTGGAAAGAGCATGCCTTACTTTTGGTACATCTTACCTATGTCACCAAGAGACAATCCTTTGACACAGAGACAGAAGAGAGAGAAAGATTCTGCCTGAGCAGAAGCCTTCCTATTTAGTCTTCATGAAAGCAATGACTTAATAGTGCAGTTTTGTGGTGGAACAAGAGGAAAGCTCATCAGCTAATGTTTTCCAGAAATGTTTTCCTTTGTACCTTTCTGGTTCTGTAAACCATCTACAGAGTAATTGTGTTACTCCTGAGTGTGAGTCAGACCCAGCTTTTAATGACATATGCAGAGTCCTTCCTTTACTGGCTGCTGGAAGTACTGTTAGATTTTTTTATCCAGAACTGCCTGCTACTCTAATTGCCTCAGTTCAACATTGTGAAAGCCTTACCATCTGAATTTTCAGCAAAGCGCGATATTCCATCTACCCAAGCCTCACAGGTTTCTGCTAAGTACTTATGTCCATACAGCTCTTCCAGTGGTTTCTTGACCTTTTCACTCCATTTTGAAACATCTCGGATGCCTACATAAAGTAAAGTTGAAATATGTTATGTCTTTTCCAGCAAAAAGATACAAACCACACCTGATATGGGGAAGTTCTCAAACCAGACTGTAAATATGCATTTCAAACTTGAAACTGCAATGAATATTTCAAATAATTAATAGTATGGAAAGGGTGTCAAAAAGACAGTTGTACAACCTCTGCTGTGGTCTTCTCATTTGTAGAGGAACATCTTGTTATTATGGTCACAAGGAAAAACAGAAAAAACATAATTTTCAAAGGACTCAGTCCTAAGACTTCTGATTATTCTTTCTGAAAGGCTTTCACAAGAGAAGTTTAAGGGCTACCTTGTGTATAAAAAAGGGACTGTTTCATAACAGTGTTCTAAACCTGGCAGTTCTTTTTCATGTCCTCTAACCTTTCGCATCGACTCATGGATGGAAGTTCTTCCATGGCTCCTACCAACTCTCAGAGGAAGGAAGCTCTTACTGAGGCATTCCAGCAAGCTGACATCACGGTACATTTGCCATAGTTTTACACAAAAACAAGTGACTCAGTAGAGATCTATGACTAATGGCAGGCTGGCTAACACTGTACAAATAATCTGACATTTTAGTTATTTATTTATCTGATTTTTCTATTTTTTTTCCTCTAAAATTTTTGGTACTGCTCACAAACTAGGTATTCAAAAGTGTTATTTTCACTAAACTATATTCCAGCTGTACAGCTTTGTACTGGCAAAATCTGAAACAAAGTTGGCACAGCAGAGAACAGGACAGTACTGAATCATCAAACTGCAAAATACGCCACTAGCAAAGGTTTTAATTGGTTTCAAAAGGGAATTAAGGGAAGAAAGGAGTGAGGTGTTAATTAACAAAGAGAACCTGTCCAGCCAAATGACAAAGGTAGCAATGACTGAAAGTATTTTATAACAGCATCTGATTGGAAATGAGTCTGTTCACCCCAGGCTAGGTGCTACTGAACAATGGTTTCCCATGTAGAATCTACTGTTTTATCCTTGTGGCTGGCATTAATTTAAAAAGAGAAGGGAGAAGGCAATGTTGAAAGGACACAGATACCAAATCAACACCTTTCTTTCCTGCCAAACCCTCCACTGCAGCTGACATGCACTGATAAGCCAGTTGTAGAAGACTTGTGCTGCTACTCTCTGAGCTCTATCAGCCAGAGAGAGATGTTGAAAGCAACAACTCACAAAGGACAAAGGCCAGTATTGCAGTGGGTGCTCCATGTAAATAGGGTGCTTCTTGTTGTTGTTTTGGTTTTTTTTTTTTAATTTTTCTTTTACAATTTAGTCTGTTGTGCAGGGAGGAGATGAGCATTTCATAGTTATACAAGAAAAAATTCATAACTACAAAAACATGTAAAGAAATAAAGCATTTTGCTTTCTGAACCAAAAAATATATTACTACTGCTACTACCACTTTTAGTTCTAGTATAGGTGAGGTAAATACAGATGTACAATATATATGCTTGTAATTTTGCTGAAGTCAGAGAGATTTCACAGCTGGCATAAATCAAATTCCAGTCACTAAAATGAAACTATACTGGGTTACATTTGTTGAGAGCTGACATGGTTAACTCTTTTCATTTCTATGCTCAACAGGAAATACAGCCCCTTTCTGAGTTCACCAGCCATTTCTTCCTATTTTTCTTTATAGTGAGCAGTGGTCTTAGACTCCATTTCACATGAGTGGAATAAGGATCAGAAATCCCATATTTCTTTACTTTGCAAAGGTATTCTAATGATAATAATTAACTCTGAAGGAATGCAAATGGTAAAGACACCTTGGGACATTTACTTGAATGATTCATTTGCTTCCTGAACTTAAAAAGTAAGTTATGAACTTGTTTTCTTACTGTCTATATTATATAGCCCCCAGAGGCAAAAGCTGTAATGAGCTAGTCCAGTAATTATCTGCGGACCTGGTTTTAAAAAAGTTGTGCAAGATGTGAGATAAGAAATCAAACCTGGGGTTTGATAGCATTATTTGGAGTTTGTTTTTAGAAATTTGTTATAACAACAAAACTTTGACTTTCTGAAAACTGCTGATAAGCTATTGTAATTTCTGCTTTTCAACAGGCTAAGTTGGTAAGGGCTTGTTAAAAAATCGATTATATTACCCTTAGAGGAATTGTTAGAGAGCTTCTCACTTTAACTTTAATCTATCCCTATATCTAGCAATGTAGTGAATTTTGTGTCCTGTCTGTTCAGGTTTGCTCTGTCCTCAGCTCTGTCTCCACTTAGCTGCCACATGACTAAGATCCTTGGGTCAAGTAGAAAGTAAAATAATTCATTTACATACCATTGTAAATTCTCACATCCTCTTGAGTAACGCTGGCATTTGCTCCCCAGATGACCAACTTGTGGATAAGATTTGGATACTTCGCAGCAGCAATGACAGCTGTAATTCCACCATCACTCCACCCCAGCAAGGAGAACTTCTTAAACTTCAGTGCCTTGATTCATACAAAAAAGTTATATGCAAATCATCAGCTGGCTTTACCGCCAAATGTTAAATATTTCTTGAAAATTAAATGTAACGTTTTAGGCACAACACTACATAGTTGAACTACAATTAGCTTTTATAATTAGAAAACATAATTTTCTTGCTATACGTAAAAATGCTTAAAAAAAGTCAAATTTAGAAAACAAGAAATTACACCTGCCATTTCAGTTTTCTATAACTCTTTCATGAAACAGGCAGTAGTCCTATTAGATGATATTAAGAATCCATGGATTCTCTTGGTGTGAAGTTGGCAGAGACTATCACAGTGTGGATAGTAAGCAATCCAAGACTAAGCTACACTTAAGAAAAAGTGTAAGACTTGAAAAATGGAAGCCAGTGATCTTGTTTACTGATGCTATCTGAGCTGCTTTTTGGTAATAACCAAAAAATGCTTAAATTGTAAAAGATTGTATCAAATTTTAGTTGCTTAGTTGCTTTTAGTTGCTTATTCACATTTTCTGAAGCTTGTAAGTGTATGTTTGAAATGTTACTTCACGGTCAGTTGCGATTTGAAACATTAATAACTAAATTCCTCTTTCTTCAAAAGGAAGGCTTAGGGCAAAAAATATGACAACCAAGACCTTAATTCATTCTGACCAGTGACAGGACCCAAGGGAATGGCATGAAGCTGAGTTGGGGGAGGTTTAGGTTGGATATCAGGAAAAGGTTTTTCACCCAGAGGGTGGTTGGGCACTGGAACAAGATCCCCAGGGCAATGGTCACAGCAGCAAACCTGACAGAGTACAAGAAGCGTTTGGACAATGCTCTCAGGCACATGGTGTGACTCTTGGAGTGGCCTGCACAGGGTCAGGAGTTGTACTTGATAATCCTGATGGGTCCCTTCCAACTCAGCATGTTCTGTGATTCTATGATAATGCTTACTACTAGAATTTGAAACTCTTCTTTCCTCATAAATCACTATATGTCGTAGGCAGTACTGATAGTCACAGGTGAGAGAATTTTGTGTTATGTTCAATAACATGGAGAAAGAGTGGGGAAGGTAAAGGCACTCATCTGAAGGTTGTAGAGGGATGAAGGCTAACCAACGGTTCAATGGTTAAGCAATACTTGAAGTTTTGCATATAGGAACTGCGGTTTGTGAACTCATTCAAAAGAAAATATATTTCACAGTGTTTTTTGCTTTTGTTCTGCAGAAATTACAGCCTTTTAGATGTAATTAAGGAGGATATTGTATTTCTGGAGGAAAAAGAGCAAGTTAGTTCAATGAGTTGCTTTGGTGCTTGGTGATGTTGGAAGTCCAGGCCTGCTTTGTTGTCACAGAGGAAAGCAAAAATGCAGGCAATGAGAGAAACAACTACAGAGGGAGAAAAAGAAGTTTCTACTTTGCTTGTAAACTTGATGCTCAAGTGAGGCACAACTTTACTAATCAACTCAATATTTAGCGGACTTCTATCCCTATAAGGCTTTTCTGGTTTTGGCTTCATCCTCGGTATTCTGCTCACTGTAGTTTTGACCAGTTTTAGATTTCACTCTGCAAAGCCGTAATTACTAAACAGAAAAGAAATAAGGTAGGGGAAAGAAAGGGACATGGAAAGTAAGAGCTGATAGCAAGAAAAGAGAACTTTCAATTTTTGCAGCTGATCAGAAGCTGGCCCTGGTCTGATGAAGACGCAGCTCATCTGCGTCCAGCTTTCACTATTGTGCTGCTGAAGTGTTCCTGGTATCTTGGCAGATTTTGGGGGTTGGCAGCAGTGCTCGTAAAGGTTAAATTTCTGATGTTGCTACTGTTCCCCTACTGCCAATAACAAATGATGGAGCTCAAAGTTGGTTGATGGATGGAATAGCTGATTAAATTTTTTGTTCTTCATGCCAGGTTATTTCAGAACTATTTGTCTGCAGTATTTCTCGTGTTTACTAGCCTTTATCTGGATGCATTCTTTGGGGTATCTCAGGATGTCTTTCCAGCAGGAGGAATTTAATTTATCCTTTGCAGCCTTTAGAAAAACAATGTCATGTAACAGATGTGCTGGATCTGTTAAAGCAAGAAAACATGCTAAGGTGTGCTTGTTTGCTTGCTTTAATTTTTAACTACTTACAGTACAGGTCGCTAACCTAACATGGGCAATAATCTGAAAGCTGATTGCACAGTTTTGTGGGTGATTTTGTGCTGCCTTTACTCAGTGAGTGAACAAAATTTCTTTTGAAGTCACCTCCATCCAGGCCTATGTGAGATGCAATCCAATGATCACGTACAACAGTGAGCTGCAACACAACATCACTCCGCACTGCATGTATGCTTTCACTGCATCACAGGGAGTGTAGCACAAGCAAAAGTTACAGCTGATCTACAAAAACATAGAGTAGCCTAAGCCCATCCTTTTGCTAGGACAGTGGCTCTGAAGAGTAGGAACTTCTTAAATATCAACACTAATTATTTCCCTAATGATAGTTTTAATGCTATTGACTTTGCCAGCATTAGATATTGGAGTGGAGGGCAGCAAAGTGGACTCGGGTGCATTATACTCCTTCTATTTCAAGTAAACTCCTTCACAGAACACAAACGGAGATACAGAACAATCTTCTGCATAAAGGTCCTAAATACTCTGCAGAATTTCAGCTTTTGTTATTTCACAGAAACCTTGCATCACTCACAGCTCCAGCAGAGACACCAGAATCTGAAGGAGACTAGAACAAAGTTTCTGAAGGCTCACCCACATGGATGTGTTTTTTGGCTGATTGTAGGCTGGATGATGTATATAAACCATTATATTGTGGAAATCATAGTTGGAATGATTCCTTGGGATTTGTGCTATCCTTTATAATATCCTAAAATAGAAGCCAGTCACCCACGCTTGGAAACATTTTAGTAAGTTGTTATTATATGCTTATATTGAGAAACATCTTCAAAAAAACAGGATGCTATGCCTCATCTGCTTTGGCAGCTCTAGAGATTGGTAGGCTACTGTTCCATTTGGCTGGAAGCTACACAGTTACGTTCCCTTTGGGGAAAGCTCTGTTTAATATTTTGCATTTATTAGTACTTGAACAGAGACAAGAAAGGGGGACAACCATTTAGACGGCAAGTTTGTCACCTATTCATGGCAGCATCTTTATTTTCTTTGCTAGTATAGCAGAAGAAATTGAAGATTTACAGTACAGAGAGATAGCTTTTATGGTTAGAGGGCAAATCTGTGTCTTAATCCCAATGCTGCTGTCAGATTTTGTTCCGCTATGCAGAATCCACCTGGAAGGCCACATTTCCAGTTTGAGATGGGTTTTCAGCAAGATTATTGCTTATTACAGAAATACATTTGGACTGTCAGAATCTTGCCTCATATTTTTTGAATTTTAATGCTCTGCCAACTTTCCTAACATGACCAAAGAGACTGTATATCTTAATATAAAAAAGCCAGAATATTAGCTAAAGCTAAACCAGTAAATAGTGTCAGCAGTTATAGGACAGAATAAAAGAGGAACACAGAAACACAGATTTGATTAAAAAATTCTGCAAGAACGAGAAATAGTAACAGCTTTAGGCCATATTCTTTATAACCACAATAGCTGCATTAATTAGTAAGACTTGGTATGGTCACAGGAAGCCTTTGATTTCCCACAAAAATTACTTCAGTAATATGCTGTAAAATGCAAACCATCAAGTTAATTTTTAGAATCAAATGTTGCTTAAAATGGGCTGCTCAAGGCAAAATGCCAAGATTCTACTTGATAGAAAATTTTGTAAGAGCCTTTCAGTATGGTAATCCCTCCAATTAAATTACTTTGCATAGATTTTGTTTCTTATACACACATTTAACTAAACTTATATGGTTCTTGGCTGCAAACCTCTTAGGGCAGGGTTGTAGAATAAAAGCATATTGCTCTATGTTAATTCCCACTGCTGAACCTCTATGCATCTTGCAGAATAGGTGGAAGAAGAAAATATTTTCTGGAATAGTTTGTATATGCTCACTTTTAAGCCTTCATTTGTATGGTCTTTTCATAATCTGCTGGAAACAACATTCCTCCCTCTCAAAATTTAAGGAAAACAACTTAAAAAAAAAAAAAAAAGAAATAATAAAAATCTCATAATAGATTTACCTGCATAAGATCCACAGCATCTTTTGCATCCCTCTCAAAGAAATCTGGAGGAAAGTCTCGAGATGGAGGAATGGACTTTCCATAACCCCGAGGATCCCAAGCAACAACTGTGAAAAGTTGCTTATTCATAGACTTAAGCTGTGGCCCAAAATCAGTTTGACCACTCCCTGAAACATCATAATTTTTCAATTTTATTAACCACCATACTGCAATCATAGTATGCATACTCTAAAGGGAAAGTGGTGCAATCTTGTAACTATTCCAAGTAAGAGATTATCCAACAAGTGAAGTATTCTTTAATTGTAACTATTCATTGGAACTCGTAGACAGGAAGTGCCACAACTAAAATCTTTAGAAGCATCTGCAGTATGTTCAGAGCAAACCCTTTCTGGTAGGTATGAAAGGTTATCAAGAACAGCATTCTCACATATGATTAAATACAGTATCTTAAACTCAGTTACCTGAGTAGGGATTTATATTTGACAGATTTAAAGCACCAGTATGGTCATTCCTGTTTACCTGGGCAATACAGGTGAAACCGAGAGGGCAGGAATATTTTGCTACAAATTTGTAAGTGAAAAGCACTGTGCCAGACAGTTATTATTTGATAAAGCACCTCTATTGGTGCTTAAAGCTGACCTTTAAATACTTTGTTGCCTGAGGAGACTGTGGTGACACAGAATCATAAAATGATATAATTTTATTTTTCTAATATGTAAAAATAAACCAAATACAGCCATTTTTTTCTGATGCAGAACCATTTCTAATACTGATGACTCAGACCTCCAAAATATTTAAAAATTAAGTACTCCTGTCTATTGCACTAGGCTATCTATGAATGAAGGTAACCTAGCATGAAAGTAAGACTGCAGTTTGTCTTGTGGTCATGTGGTAATAGTATCAAATGCTATTTGATTAAAATTTGTTCAAATTTAATGTACTGAAATACAAAATTTTTCTATCCACTGCTATATTAAAAAGGTCATTTAAAGGCATTTAAGAGGTTTTTTCCGTTTAGTTGGAGAAATCTGTCCTCCGACACCACCAACAGGTCCAAGTTATAAAAGAGGTTTCATATAGCCTGCTATGATGACAAAAATGCATGCATAAAAATAATAATAAATAATCTTCAATAATAATAATATTGCTCACAAGTGAAGAAATACATTATTTCTGTTTAAAGAGTTTGCATTGGCAACAGTATTGCTAGTTTAAAAAGCTGTTTAATATCAATAGATTGATACATATGATTACTTGAAGGATGACTAGTATTTGTTGCTGTGGAACCCAAGGGGTTCTCAGGGGACGAGGATGTGGGAGAGACAGGGANTAATTTTTTCCACCATCCCCTTGAGAATTTTTTGAAAGAAAGAACCACTCCATGAAGACTTGAAAACTTTGCTGCCAAGAAGAAGAAATATTTCCTGCTCTTCAGTTCTTGACATTTTACCATCTTCTCCAGCAACTCAATTAAGCATTTGCCCAACTCTCAGCACAGTAACAGTCCTACTGACAGCCTGCTATGAACTGTTGGTAAGTCTGATGGATCTTTCAGAACTGCAAGAACCCAGAAAAAATAGGCTGTGTTAATTTTAAAAGGTTGTTATCAAAAACAGTGTTTTCAATGGACAGACACCACTTAGCTAGCAGAACCTGTTGTCCATCTCAAAAAAACATTGAGAATCTTAATGATGTTGCCCTGAATAAACAAAATTTGAAAATACATCTTTAAGCAAAAAAAAAATTTTAACACTGACTTTTTCACAATAAACTGTAAGGGTTACATTATGTCTATAAATTCAGTTGGAATCCATCCAGCTTCTAAAGAGAAATGCATAATTCAGTCTGTGTAACAAATATAGCTGACCTGATTTTTTCCCCCCCTTCTGCTATTTTCCACCTTGTGAAGCTATTTGCCACCTGTCCTAGACACCACCTTTGCACAGTTAAATCCAAAAGTGCAAGTGTCCACTAGGTAAGTCAAGACATTGTATAAAAGGTGCCTTTATAAAAGGTAAGATAAATGAAATCTTCTAAAAACTGTTAACTGATGGCAACAACTCTGCATTTTCTCTTCTGTTTTAAGTGTAGCAATTTTTTTTAATGGCAATTTTGCTCCATAATCAGGAGTTGAATACATTACAAAATAGTTTTGTGCACTCTTGCTGGAGACCAAATGCATAAAGAAGTGGTTGCTCTACAAAGACAAGATAAAATCTCCAAACCTAGCATTCCTGGAAGCAGAAGAACTGCATGGCTTCCTTCTCCTGTTTGCTGATAATGCAGGTGGACTCCATTCACTTGGATTTTGGCAGATGTTATTGAAGTACTAAGGATAGGAAAAAAGGAGAGAAATATGAAAACATTCAGACAGTTAATTTTAATTACTACCTGGTCACTCCAGGAATACAGAATAATTACTTTTCCTAGGTATTAATGACAGCATGAGATTTTAATGGGTCGCTTGTCTTTCACGGGTGCATAGAAGATTAAAAAAAGCTTCTCAGGAGCAGAGAATTATTCAGTTGTGACCATGATGATATCAATGATATCTTCATATCTAGGCTAAAGGCTTGGGGATGGGAAAACAGTCTTGATGGTGCAACAAGGAAAATACAAAGGCAGCTTTACATGGCTACAGAAACACTGAAATAAATACATTAAAGGGGAGAAACCTCATTCTGTCACAGCAGAACTTTCAAAATGGCTGGTGTTCACCTTGCTATTACTAAACTGAGCCTCCTCATCTGCCAGAGAAACCACAATCTATTGTTATTGTTCCTCATGAACCACAGGGTCTGCAATGAAAAGCACTTTGCACTGAGATGAGAGTGGAGAAGAAGAATGTGATAATAATATTTCTGTCAGTGTAATCTCACCAGGACATAACGCTTAATTGGAAAATACCACATGAGCAATAAATCCACCCACCAAAAAAACACCACAGAAACCGACTGCACAGGCCATCTCTCAGCCCCAACACTTAAAACCCCTACACTAATCTTCAGTACAAAGCAAGACATATGTGTAAATGCAAATAAGTGACCCAAGAAACCATGTCCAGATACAAACCCCTAGTGAGAAAGCAGAAGTAGCACAGATTCAAAGTACCTTCTTAACAGTATAAACCATTACATCTGTTCTCCCAGGAAAATTTGTGCCCTAATGTTTGCAAAACATCTTTTCAACAGTCTAATTAATTTTATTTAAAGCTAATATGATAAAAATCTTGCCATTTGGCTACCTATTGAGTAGCCATAATTTTACCTAGATTAAATATTCATGCCCTATGAATTCAATCACTGTGAATTTCATGTGCCTAGAGACATGTTGTTTTCCAGTCTTAGATATAATAACAATCTCTATTCCTTGATATGCACTGGGCAATTCATTAACAATTTAATTTTCATATATAAAGTCTGAACTACTTACAGTACGTATAGAGTTGAAAGTGGTGGATTACAGTGAAAAACAATCCCACTAATTTAAAGCCTTTCCATAAGAAAAATGAACAATAGCTTGCAAACTCAGGCTCCCAATACTTAGGTGGCAGTTAAACCACAGAACCTCTTCAACATAAACCAATTTTGATTTTACGTAAAATCTTGGGCCTGTGTAACCCATCATGCCACATGCCTGAATAAAAGCTGTGACTGTGCAGAATAGTATCAGCTCTTTATGTGCAGACCCAATTTGAGAACTGGAGTACAAATACAGATCTGTATTAGGAGTACAGCTCAAAAAAATGAATTGTGTAGTTATGACTTTGGTGAGTTTTGCTGAATTGCTAGGCTAATGTGGTCCAAATGATAGTTTGCCTGTAATGCTAAACTTCCTTATAGTTCATGTATCACATTTGATGCGGTTTATACACCTCACAATTCAAATTCTGCATGTAGCGCTCATATGGCTGCCTTATCCCCTTTTTGAATACTGACTTTCACTTTTTTTCTTTATGAGGTTTGTTGTTTTTTTTTTTTTTTCATACGCCATCATTTGGTTTGCCATTAATTTAAACAGGTATTTTATTATAGTTTTCACCACAGGTATATCAGCACATTGCTCTTACAAAATTTTAAGAATTATGTTTTTTTGCTTATGATTAATAATTGCCAAACCCACTTTCAGTTCCTAACAAAACAGAAACACTATCTTGTTACTTTTTAGAGGGTTAGCAATGTACAGTTTAATAGACAGAGTTACATATTCTCCTTTCCTGATTCAGATTTTTTTTTTTTCACATAGTTCTATGTTTTTAGGATTAATTATTAACATCAGGGTCTTGAGAATTTTGCTGAGTCTGTGATGTTTTTCCATTCTTGGATTATGCCTCGGTGTGAAGTCCACTGAAATCCAGGAGTTTAACATAGAGGGTATTTTCAACACTTTTTGCACTAACAACAAATGAGTTGGGTTTTTTATGCACCGAGAAACTGTACTGGAACTGGCAATACCTAAGGCATACTTAGTCCTCCCAATACCAAATTTCTGTGAGCTAGAAATCACTTCATCAGTCTGCTTATCAGCAGGATGACTTCACTTCTATTAAGTTTTCATAAAGAACTGGGTTTTTTTGTTGGTTGACAGAATTGGAAACGCTGATAAAACAAAACCAAAAAACCCACCCTGGTATTTTGAATTAGTAATGTTAAGGTGTATAACTATTTGAGGAGCATTGGATACATACTGCCTTTGTTTACCAAGGCAGCACAGACTCAGAGTGGGCAGATCTTGTGCTTCACCTCGCACTCTGTAGGAGCGCAGTTTAACCTGGGAACTACCTGTGTTTCAGCTGTGCTACAATACGACCTGCTCTTTATCTGTGCAGGGGAAAAAAATGATGGTACCACGTCAGTTTTCCTCTGCGGAATAAGCAGTATGATACAGATTAGACACATGTGTTCTCTTGGCGACCTCGGCGACCTCCAGGGAGCCCCTTACCAGCAGCAGGTGGCCGAGGGCTGGCGGTCAGCGGCATGTCCTGCCCTGTGGGGACCTGGTACGGATCCTTGCGGCGCAGGGAAAGCAGGAGCAGGCTCCTCAGGACACTGCCCGAGTCCCCGCTTTGTCACCTCCGCCCTCCCGATCCAATGCACCACCCCCTCTGCTAACACGCTTTGTCCATCCCGCCGCCTGTCTGACAAATATCCCCTTCCCCAAGCCGCGGGCAGGGAGGAGGGAGCTGGGGAAAGGGAGAAGGAGGCGGCTGTGGATTTTACCCGTAGCAGGCGGCCGGTCCCCGGGGCGTGAGCGGCGCTGCCCGGGCGGGCGGCTGCAACTGCAGCAGCGCCAGAGCCCGGAGGGCCCGGCCCGCGCTCCGGCAAAACATTGCACCCAGCGAGGCCGGCCCGGCGGGGAGGGAAGGAGACAAGGGGGGCCGGCCCACCTTCCCTCCCGTGTCCCGCCTCCCCTCCCGTGTCCTGCCCCGCGGAGCCGGCCCGCCTCCATTCCCGTGGCCCGCCTCCATTCCCGTGTGCTCCCCGGCCGGGCGGGAGGCGGGGCCCACTCCAGGGCTTGTGCAGGGAGATGGGGCGGTGCGCTGTCCGCGCTCTGATTGGTGGCTGCCGCTGTCACTCAGGGCAGGACGGGAAGGGTTTGGCCTCTGGGCTGTGGCCCCTCCCCGTCCGCGGCGCTCATTGGTCACCGGCGGGAGCTGCGGTGCCGGAGCGGGTCAGTTGATCCCTCCTCCCAGGTCTTTTCCCGGTTCCTGATCCCCACTTGGAACCAGGGAAAGGGTAGTGCTGCCCCCTCTTGAGAGCACGAGGCGAGGATTGAGGGCTTTGGCCTCTCCAGCCTCCTCCAAGAGTACAGCAGCGCCCAGCGCAGCACAGGTGCTTGGCTGCACCGTCGGCCGTGGCGGGGAGCGGGGCGCCGTGAGCGCCTCCCTCCTCTTCGAGAGGCGGAGACAAACGGAGACACGGCAGCGCCCGGGCTGTCTGCAGGGATCAGGGATCCCAGCCCTGGGAGATAATGGGAGCTGAAGCCATGAACTGCCCCTCCAGCAGTGCCCGTGATGCGGAAGCTCCATGGACTGTGAGAACACAGAGCACACGGGGTCGTCTGTGGCTCCAGGTGTGCCTGGAGAACGGCTCCCTGGGCAGCTGGGACACTGAGGGCAGCTCTGGATAGTGCAGCCTCCCCGATGGCCGTGCCTTCAGCGTCTCAGAGTCCAGGCTTTCCCAAGCCCTTGGCAGGAATCATCAAACCTGCCTCACCAGTGTTATTTGTAGGGCCTGCTCGTGGGGAACACTTGGCAAAAAGCTTTGCCCTGGCAAGTGCCCGTGCTGATCAGGGCTGGCCACTTCTGGAGCAGCCTGGCTGCTTTCGTTTAATGCAGCACTTGGCCTGGCTTTCCTCTGCACATTCTCACAATTTGCACATAAAACACCAAGGGGACCAACCGCTTTCCTTGTTGTCCAGCTGTGTTCCTTGCTGTCTGTTTTCCAAGCATGGAGGAGAATGGATGAGTCTGAGTCACAGCCAGGGTGATGGTGGAGAAGGTAGTGAGGAAAATAGCAGAAAGCTGCAGAGCTGATACAAAGCTCGAAACAGACCCAGAATTAAAGGTCTCCTGCCTTATACCTGGATGAGAGGAGTTTCCTCAGGACAGGTCAGTGTTACGTATTCCAGCCCTGCAGAAGCTCAGTGACTGCCCTGAGAGTGAGGGCAGTCAGCCTTCCCATTGCCATATGTGTGCATGGGACTAACAAGTCTTAGAGACGAATGACAGTCATAACAAATCCCAGTGCATAAAGAGATTAACTCAGCTGTGTAAGCATACTGGCTCGGTTTATCCCCTGAGCAGATCAAACCATTTAAGATTAAGGTCTTTAGTATGGATAATTACAAGCAATCCTTCATCAGGACAAGCTGCCTTCGCTCTTGCTTGATGACATTTAGAAGCCCCTGCAGTTTCCTCAGTTCTTAGGCTACTTTCAGAGGCTCATCTTTGTTGTGAGTCTCACTGGCTAAGTTTCTTTCTGGTGGAAAATGACTGGAGGAGATGGCTGACTATTCTGTGTTTAGGACAAAGAAGTAGCTTGGTCTACTACTGTAAAAATGTAATTTTTTTTTTCCTGAATTCTGCATTTTCTGTTAATCAAAAGGAGCTTCTATCTCATGTGTCACTATGAGCTTTCAGAGGGAAAGGTCTCCAACTTGTATCCAATTTAATGCTGGTTAAAATGCCTTTCAATCTTTTCTTTGTCCATATGAGCTACTTACTAAAGCTGAAGGAAACATAACAAATTCTCAGAATGTGTGCTGAAGGATGAGGTAGAAAGAGTTTGTCATACAGTGTAGGGGTGGGGGAGGAGGTAAGTAGAAAGGTAAATCCAAATACCCTTCCCAGATGAAAGAAAAAGGAGATGGGGAGCTTTATGTACCACCTGGATCTGGGAAAGTTTCAGGTGGGCTAACTCCATTGTCAGTGTGACAGAAATTGGGAGGTGCCTCTGTAGAAAAGACTGTCACAGTTGAGCTGTTGCACCGTGTGTCATCTCCAGCTGCAATCACAGCTCTGGAGCATAGGAGGCCTGTAAAGTGTCTATTCCCCTCCCCAGTGCCTGGATCATGCAACCCCTTCCACAGGCAGTGTCCTGTCTGAAGAGAGAAAAGTAATGTGGCTGCTGGGCAGAAATAGCATTAGCAAAAGACTCTCGGCTGTGTGTATTTGGTTTTGTGAGGGGAGCAGCTGGAGGAGAGTTGCTGTCTGGGCCCACAGGGAAATGGCCCCAGGTAGAGCTGTGAAAGCAGGACTCTGCCAAGGCTGAATGCAGGTGGTGGATGATCTGAGGACAAACAGTGTAAACTCACAGATTCAAACTGTGTTCAGCCTACTCAGTTCACCAGAACATCCAGTTTTGTTTGTAAAGCACATTTGCACATAATGATGGGCACCTGGGAGAATACAGTATTTCAGTTCAACTATTTCCTCAAATATGTTTTCATAAATTACTGAAAGGAGAGGAGAAGCTCTGAGCAACCCAGACACAGGCTGCTCAAAGCTTTTTGCTTCTTGGCTTGCTTTTACACACATGAAGGAGTTGAGAACAACTGGAGCACTGGTTTTCCTGACCACTTCCATAAAATATTTTTTTTTGTCTGATTACTTCTGATGGTTCAGGCTGGAAGCTACCTGTTTCTGGCCATTGCTTAGAGAAGAAAAGAAAAAAAAAAAAGAAAAAAAGGAAAAGATGATGTCTAGAAGAGGTAGCACTGCTCTGCAGGTGATGTGTTCCTGAGGACAGATTTCCCTTTTAACTGTCCCATCATTTTTTGCCCCCCTTAGTGTTGCACCATCTCTTCACTGTGGTCATCTACTACTGGCAGGGTTTCCCTTATATCCGGATAATGCTTTGCAGGGCATCACTGCTGCACAGTGGCACTTTGTCACCTCTGACAAGCCATCACAGTCCCTGCAGCCAGGCTGCACTATTGACGCTGCATGGATTTGTTCCTTATACACCTGAACACTAGGGGAAGAGTTTTTCACAGCTTCTTGTAAGGGAAAAGACTGCACAATAGTGAGATTTTCAGTATGCCTATTAAATTGCAAGGAGGAGTCCTCTGACTCATGGTTGGATAGAAAATATGTGTCTACTAGTTTTGAACTTCTGCAGGTTGTAGAAAATCTAGAAATGACCTAGTCAGTTATTGACATAGTGGGTCCTTTGAGATCTGCTGGATCATCAGGCAGAAATACTAATTCCAATTCTGAAGAGGCATTATTTTCACCCGCACATGGGATTCTCCTATCAGGAGCTGCGATCCCATACAAGACACCGGAATCATCAGCATTAGCAGGGATTTAACTCTGGAGTTTTCAAGAAGGAGCTCATTTGTCAGGGCAATCGGAGCACTAATTGGCTTTAATGGCCACAATCAGCCTCAGCTGGGGTCTCCTCCACACCCTGGCTCATGGGTCCTGGAACCTAATTTCAGCTCAGCACAGTGCCATTAGTCCTTGTCCCTGCTCCAGCTATGTTACAGCCATCTCTGTGACTTCCTGGGGTCTCCCGTGATCCAGGTACTGTTGTAGACATTGCTTCCTGAGTCTGTGAACATGCTGACTGATTATTTTTGCTTAATTTATTTTAGCTGCTTCTATGAGGTGAAATACCCTGCTATTTCAGGACTGTTTTGTTGCTTGGGCTCTTGAATGTTGATTGTTATGTTTTTGCCTTAGGAGAAAAATCTTGTTGCTTCAGCTCCACAAAGAGGTAGGATTTGGATAGTGGGGAGTTGCCAAATTCAGAACAAAGATGTGAAAATACTGATATTTCTGTGATTTGGTACTGACCTTCCAAACAAGAAAGACTGAATATGGCATGACTTTTGAAGCTGTGAAATGTGGGGAGTGGTAGTATGCGGTTTTGTAGCAGGAGGCCTATTTAGTTAGAATATTAACCAAGCACAAAGGAAAGGATGCTTTGTCATAAGCAGAACAGATCGTAGAAAAAGATCCCAGATACCTTGGCTCAAAAAACATTTCAGACTGATGAAGAAAGTAAAACACAGTATGTAATGATTTTCTTTGCTTGCCTGCAGTTTTCTTATGCTAGCAAAGGATAGTGTCTGTCAACTTCAGCAGTGTCTGCATATCTTTTGTATGTTCATGAATAACTGCATTATAAATATGACACACCTGCACTTGGCCACTTCAATGGGAGGTGGTTTCATGATTTCAGAATTGAATATAATTTCCATCTTGTAAATCCAAGCATAATCTTGGTATAATTTCTGGCCATATTTAGGATATTCTAGACACAGAGACTTGAAATTACTCCAGATACTCTGCTAAGAAGTAACAGCTTGGAAGAAACAGCTTGTCCCTTGGAGAAGGCAAGAGTAACATTTAGAAGATAGTTCTTTATTTGTTTATGGAAGGGGTTGTGCAAATCTATTTTGATGAACTCAGTGACCAAGATATCCTTTCCAGTGCTGCATTTAGGTGTCTCAGCTAATGAGAGAGGGGTGTGTGTGGGGTGCACAGGAGTTGCAACCCATCATTCAAAATCTAGCAGTATTACTGGTTTATTAAGGAAATTAGTGTAGGTTTTTGTTTCAAGGAGCTCTTATCAAGCATCTCTCTGAGCTCTATAGGTTACAGTGCTTATTATCAGATCACATCTTAGTTCTGGCAGAAGTTAGTGTCTGTACCAAAGAGATGAGGAAACTGTGCTAAAGAGAAAGGAAGTGACCTACTTAAGAGTTGTAGAGGAGGGGGAAACCCAGCATAAGTCAGAACTCTGGTCTGCTTTGTTTCACTCACAGGCAATACTTCCTCCAGCACAAAGATCACTTCTAGTCCCTAGAGCCTGTTCTGATCCTGCCTTCCCCCTTGCCTTTTCCCCAGGGGCTGTATTAGGGGCTGCACTTTCACTAGCTGTTCTTGTGTGTTGAGGAACAATGAGCATGGTCGGCTGACTCCTATTGCTAATTGGTATGCTAGAAGGGAAACCTAGCATGCTGCAAGGAGCACTTTCTGCAGCCTGTGGAGACTGCAGTGAGGAAGGGGTAGGAAAAAATGCTTGGAGGACAATAGGATCCCGTGAAGAAAGCTCTCCCAAGTGCTACTTAGCTGTAATGTGTCCCTGCTTGTACTGGATGATCCTTCCTACTTTGTTTCTCTATAGCTCCTTCTCACTGTGTACATGGCTGAGCATTTTTCAAAGGCTTAGAGATTCTTACTCAATTTCCTATGTGCCTCCATGCTGAAAGATGATTTTCATTTGTTATTGAAAAATCCATCAGAGAAAAGTGGCATAGTTTACTTAAAGCTGTTCAATTAGTCAGAGGTTAAGTGCTGAGTGCCTCTCCTTGGAAACTGGCCTCTGAGGAAGAGGAGCTGTATGTTACCAGCTCACTTCAGAGGTCACATATCAAATACTTGCAACAATGTCTGAGTTTTTAATGCAGCATTATTAATTGGTATTATTTAGCAAGTATTTTGGAAGGAGTAAAAATTCCTCATATTCCTTAGCTGCTTGTACACTGTTAATGGTGGCATAGTAACAAAATTAAACAAATTAATTGCTCTGAATTACATGGACTCAGTCCTCTCTGCATTTAAGAGTTTCAGCACACATTGGGTGCTGTGTGATGAGGGTACCTGCTGGGCAGGGGTTGTACTTGAGTTGTATTTGATCTAAAGTCAACAAGCATTTACTGTCCTAAAATGGGAAAATATAATGTCCTTGTGCGTAACTGGATGAGTTCACCTCCTGTTCTTCAAGGAGAGACCATGAGGAGGGCTGCTGCTGCAACCCACAGCCTTTTCCTCCCTGTCTTGCACCTCACCAGTCTTATGAAAAACCTCTGTAAGGCTGCTGCTTTACTGCTCCCTCTGCCCTTGAGCTGACAGCTTGCCATTTTGATGTGAAATTACTCTTCTGTCCTTTCTCTCCTTTGTTTTGCCATGAAAGGTATCAGATCTTTGCCATAATACATCACTCTCTTTCATCCTTGTCCCCATTATTTTCCTGCATTTTTTACCTCTCATGAAAGGTTGCTTTTCAAAAATCAGCTCCATCCTTATTTTTTTTCCTTGGTGGTTTTTTTTTTTTTTTGAGCAGCAGTGGGAGAGGGGTATAGGGTGGTAGATGAAAGGAGCAATCCAGTAAGTTAATATTAGCTTCTCTCTCTCTTCCATACTTAATGTTTCTGTAAATTTTTAGGTCGAGGAGAGTGCTAACTTTTCCTTGGACCTCTTGTATGCCATTTGCTTTTACATTTCACCTAGTTAACCTTGTATTGAGACTTATAGCATTGATTTCAATTATAGCTATCTTAAGAAACAAGACCAGTCTTAATTAAGAGTTAATAAGAAGATCCACAGACTCTCCAGGTAGTTTATCCTAGTAGTTCATCATCCTTATTATTGAATATGTATTCTGATTTGGTATGCCTGGCTGCTGCTTTCAGGCATTGTGTCCTATTATGTGTTTTTCCACAATATGCTAAAGGACTCTTAGTACTTCAGCCCTTCTGCCCAGAAGCTGAATCCTCTCTGTGATTGAGTTCTGCAAGGGCTGTAGTGAAGGAGTTTGTCTCTAGGTGAGTTCAGTTGTGCTCTGTACCATCTACAGTGTCACATGAACTATGAGCACTAGTCTAGAACTTGATTTGACAAGCACCAAAACTAAAATGACCTTCATCTCCCACATCCTGCATTAAAGATCTAGGATTGCCCCATGCCTAAGTCTTGTTCTAAAATGCTTCATGTTTGTGCTCTACATCTCTGTTCTTGTTGTTTCAGAAAGTAGGGTCCAGACTTGCTTTGATAAAGAGCAAATGAAGCATTTAATGTAGGCCCATTAAATGATAACCATTCATTCTGTGTGCCAAATAAGACAAAGATCTTATGATTGAAAAATTGCATATTGTTTAAATAAAGACTGCAGATATGGGAGACTTTAAAAACCAAGGGGGGCACAGGAATTATGTAGCAATACCGTGCAACCAGTGTTAACAGAACATAAATGGGCTTTGTAATCTGTTCAGGGATCTGTTTAATGAACTAATACAGTAACTGCTGGCTGTAGCTCTGTGGACCGACATAGAAGTCGGTCAGAAGACTGAGAAGACACCCCATACCTCATCTCTCTAATTTTTCTTTTTGTGAGAAGTGTATGCTTATTATATTAGACAGATAAACCACATCATTATATTGTACTCAAGAGTTTATAGAAAATTTAGCATGTTGCTAAGTCAAAACTGTAAGGCAATGCAATACATTTTAAGTAGGTTTAAAGATGACAAATATGGAGATGCTTGCTTTGATTACAGTTTCATTTTGCTTCCACTGAAATGGTGGGTGCTGTATCAAGGAGCAGGAATCCATTCTAACTGCACTCCATTAAGTTATTAGCTTTTTTTTTACAATTAAAATGAATAATTTTGAATACTAATGAACACCTAGTGCTCTATGTACAGCTTAAACAATTACCTGCTCCAAAACATCTGCTTGAAAATCTGTGTCTGTAAATCTGATAGAACAGGAGGCATTGTCCCTCACAAGAAGAGTTTGGCATAATTCTTTGGACAAAAAATCTTGCAGTAATTCTTCTTTCAGAGATACTGCACACTGAGATTATGTCAATATTAGGAAGTCAGAGTGACAAGGAACATTTCCAGGCACTGAGATACCATCACCTAAACTATAGAGCTGTTCCAGTGTTCCCCAGAAAAACCTGAGTGCTGTGAAATAGTCTTTGCACAACATTTTGGAGGTTTAAAGAATGTGCTATTCTGGCAGCCGGCTGCAGCATGTCAGTTTAACCTCAGCATCCAGTAATCTCCAGGCACATTTAACCAACTAATATAAATGCTAAGATTCAGAATGTAGTGACACCGAGTCCCCAGAGCAGATAGGAGAATGGGTCTTCAGTCAAGAGGTAATAAGGCACCTTTCCCTTCCCAAAACACTTGTATTCTTGAGATTTTAATTTGGATTGCATACTGATGCAACTTTTTTTTTCTTTATTTCATAAAGCAGATGAGACTCTTACCCTGTAAAATCTTTTCTACCAAACAATGTAAAAATCTAATGCAACACTGTAACTATAAAATATCAATTACATACTTTTAAAGCCAGAAACAGGTTTTGCTTTTATTTATGATGCTGTTCTGCATAATTATATACATCTATATTTAATAAAAATTATAAAAATATTTGAAAAATAATATTAACTTCGACCAGTCAAATACTGGCATGATAAGTATTGGCACTTTTGGCAAAATGTAAGGGTTGATTCTGGTATCTATACAAGTTTTTCAATCGATAGGTCAATCTTCCGAACGGAACAAGACTACCAATGTGTTTCAAGATTAGAATGTAGAAATTCTGTGTAACGCATTCCTCTTGAATTGATATTTGTCTTGCATTTTGTTGTTGGTATCTTTGGACAATTGTTCCATTTGGAAGGAAGATGCTTTTTTTTTATCCTTTGGAAGACGAAATACTGTGACGTGAACTTTTTGATTTATTGGAAGTATTAACAGATTAGTAAGAAAAATATGTACCAAAAAGTCTGTGCAAAAAGGAGAGCTCTATAAAGTCTGTTCTCAGTAAACTTATTCTTCTTGGATTTGCATCAAACTACTAAGGAGATCCAGTCTTTGGCAGCCAAAGAGGGCCTTGGCGAGTTTTCCAACTGTAGCACCTTTGGCACCTTCCCTCATCACCCACTTGAGCAGCATTTGGTAAACTTTTTCTTTTAGTCCATCTCGTTCATAGTCATGATCAATTTCATCAATCTCGGGATCACCGAAGCCCAGTTTCCGAGCGCAGTGCTTCCACTGCTTAGCCAGCTTCTCTCTCACTAGATTCAGATGCTTTTCTGTCAGGACAGTAGTATTGTCTGCAAAAAGAAGAAGAGTGTAAGAAAATTGCATCTTTCAACAGTTCTTCTGTTCCTTTCACTCTCTCTCTCCTGTCCTCCCCCAAATACTCATTTGTAA
>VYZP01067222.1:45014-68137 GCA_013400635.1 Hypocryptadius cinnamomeus
CATAACCCAGTGATGGCAGGCAAGAAATGTCCAGACAGAACATGTGTATTCACAGGTCAGTTGCTGGATTTGCTCTTTGATCTGAAGCTATCATAGGTTGTCACTTGAACCTGCAAGATTGAAAAAACCCTTTCTAGAATTCCTAAAGGGTTGTATTTGTTTTATATTCTGAGACACAAATGTTACTTAGGAATACACTGAGATAGTTTAATTCAGTATTAACCAATGAAAAGAAATTACATTTCGAAATTGTCCAACTTCTGTCCAAATGAAGTTTGTCATGGCTCTTGCTTACATGGTTTAACTTTTAGTTTTCCGTGTGTCGTTCCAGGCACTGGACTCTATGATTTGCATGGCTCCATTTCAACTCAGGATATTCTATGATTTAAACTAGAAGTCAGGTGAGGATCTCCAATCCTAGCCTTGCTTCTGCCAGTGTGAATGTTTTATACATTCCAAACCAAATGATTCTCAGGTAATTATATGAGGTGAATACATGAAAACTAGGGAGATATTTCTCTTACCAAATACACCCACTGCTTCATAATGAGTATAAATTTCTTCCATAGCAACAGAACAAGCACTGACATGCGGATTCTGCTCTTCAATTTTCATGTGATTGTAGGATCCAATTTGAATTCCAGAGCTGTTAGTTATGTTGTACTTGATTGAATCATCTGTATAAATTTACAAACAACAGCATAAGGTTCAAATGTCAAGAAATAACATGAGGAGGAAAAAGTTCCACTAATAAGGGGAGTGATATTCATTGCACTTGATGTAGAAATAACCATTTACTGGCAACTGTGCTGTAAGTGTATTTTCACTATGCAGTGTGACACAAGTGTACTTTAGTGAAAGCCCAGTCTATTTTATGACAGAGTGCCACAACCAAGCTGATAGTTACTAGACTGTAAATAATGTTCTCTGTGCCTTGGGAATGCATAGTAGCAGTCTTGCTTTCTGCTGCCTAATAGCTTCAGGAGGTCAGCCTTGACTCCAATGCTCTTGTTGTTAAAATTTTAAAGCCTCACTTCTGCCTCTCAGCTTTACTTTTCATAGATGTAAGTTCAGGTTTACAGTTATGACTTCTGAGTTCTGTGAGACTACAGCAAATCATTTCATGTTGCTCATACAATATGATTAGTAAAACACATAATTTGATCTTTTGTTTACTGTTGTCTGATTTCCACATGCAGCACGAAGCTAAGTCACTATTCATTTTAGGTGATGTCAGTTTTCTGTCCTCTTGACAGTGTTTTCTCTGCTTGAATAATTATCCACCAAACACTCTAGCTTAAATGGTGAATCTCACAACCTGGATCTGAAATTGAAATACAGATACTTAAAATGATACACCAAGCTCTGTATTTAATCACCTGGAATCATGGTTACATCCTTGTTACACACAAAATTGCAATGTGAAGTGTGAAAATCTATAGTTATGTATGAAAATCTGACTATACTTAATATATGCTAACCTGGGACTGCAAGTCAGAAATATTATATGTATGCATTATTAGACTGGTAAAGTTGCAAAAATGGAATGCATTTTATCATGTCTCATAACATTATTACTTCTACTCATAACATTATGATTCCTATATATTTTTTTTTAAGAGCCAGAGGACTCAGGAAACACATCATATTTGTAGTTAGAAACAGAAAGAAACCTCATGTTTGCTGTGTTCTTATCTGGCAACAAAATGAATTTAGCATAACATATGAAAATATATACTCATGTTTTGTCAATATTACAGTATTAACAGGAAAACTTATTACACTTATAAATCTCCTTTCCCAAGCCTTTAAACTTTGCAGCTTCTCAGGTTTGGGTCATCATTTAAGGGGTGCAGAGTCAAGAAGACAGAAACCTCCTCTTTCAAGTTTTCTTTGTAGTGTAGACCACTTAGAAACTGGACAATCCTTTGAAAGGGTTAACTAAAGAATTCGGAGTGCCCCAAGCAACATAACTTTAAAGTAGCATATATTAATAACTCCTGAAGGATATTACATGATTTTAGGGGTTCAAGCCAGTAGAACTGTAGAGATCTGTGCCCCAATGAAGGCTGATCAGCATGAAGCCTGTAGCTAGAAATTTGTATTAAAATACAGAGCAAGATAGGACAAAGTGTCCCAAATGCGTGTGTGGTTCCAGAGCTGGGCAGAGTGACAGCAACTTGAAGTTTAATCTAAGGAAGTGACTAGTTTAGGTGTACAGGAGATCTTGCAATGCTCTCATATTTTTCAAGTTCTTACATTAAATAATATGTTGTCCTTGATTTATCAAAACACATTTAATGGTGTGTTTAGGTCCTGATACAGACAGGACTAAGTTTTACCTGTTGATACTGAAAACTTCAGCTATGGTTAGAGGTATTAAGCAATAACAGAAATTATTTCAAGTTCCTGAAGTCTTTTGCTTTACTGGTAAAGATGCAATTCACAGCCTGTTGGCTACCAGGGCAGATGAAGGCCACAGCACTTACCTGGGCTTACTCTGGATGCACTAGGATAGTAGGCAAACGTTCCCCTTGTGAAAGAAGTGGAATCCCTGTAACCTGTAGAAAGAGAAAAAACCAAAGAAATGCCAAAAGCATTATGTAAATGGAGAAGTAGATATACTTAACAATGACTGCCATATTTGTAACAATGTGAGTATACAGTGCTCTTAAATACAGAGATGAGAAGCTTTTTAATTAGCAGCATTGTGTCTCGTTGAATAACTCTAGTTTAAGCAATGATTTTATTGAGGTTTTGCTGAGTTACTAATAACCTTAACCATCCTTGGATCTCAGTGAGGACAATGGGCTTCCATGTGGGTGTAGGAATACCTAGAAGTGTGGGATCACTGCACACTGCAGTTACAGACTGAGCTGCGTGTATGAGGTATTCAAACTGGCAAATTCCAAACTCCCAAGTGTGAGTTTTTAGATGTTTGCAGATGAGCTCTGCAACTCATACTGGGGACAGCAAGAGCAGATGGGTTACAGTCACCCAACAAGTCAGTAAGGAACTGAAATGCAGCTCTTGTGCACCTCAGTCTGGTATCTGCTACACTATTTCAAACAGCCTTACTATAATAAATGTTTTCTTTATTTCTTTCAAACAGAAGGTTTTCCTTTATTAGTAAATATGTTGAAAATTCTAATGCCTGCCTTCTGACATGACAGCCCTCAGATTCATTTCAGTAAATAAACTCACAAAAACAACTAATCACAGCCTCTGCATAAATAATTTAACAGAATAACACCTTTATGGCGTTCTGCTTGTAAAAAGCTAGGCATTCTTCATTTTCTTGTGAGATGATCTGGAAAATAACACCATGCTAAAAATATCCAAGAGTAGGAGCAGGCATCTCATGCTGCCTCTAGTTCCTCAAAGTTGTACCTTCTAGGTTTCCAGTTACCACATATAAATATGTTTTGATAATGCCTGATACTCTCTTCCTTCTTTGTCTCCATACCTTTCTACTCCATGGCTTACCAGCAAACACCAGCAGAAGCTCTCCCTCAGCACCAGGATGAGCTTTCTGGAGAAACCAGTTACAAGCCTTAGCTCCTTGCTGGCTCCCTAGGTTCAGGAGTCTCTCAGCTTGCTGCAAGCCAAGCTAAAAAGTACCCATCTATTTTCTGAAATGCTACAAGTGTTGTTTCTGCACGAGTAGAACCTATGGTATGAATTGTTATGGTTTTGGCAGTCAAAGTTCTCATCAGCTTTCCTAGAACAACTGGTAGCAGCTCCTGGTTTTGGGAGCTGCTTTAGCAATACTTGCTGACTGCTCTTCCTTGGCTGGTAGAGTCAGCTGTTGGGTCTCATACTCTTCTGTTACACTGATGCTTTAGAAATGGTTCATTTGAAATTGGCAGCCTGACATCACTGAAAACAGCATAATGCAGTCAAAGCTAGAGTGTTTTAACTTTGAGTCAACAAAGAAAACTTAATGAAAAAAATTCACCCTTTCTATATTATGGATCAGCCTGCAATAAGCAGGTTGTTCCCTGAGCTACAAAACTCTCCTGACCACTCCACTGAATAGAGGAAAAGTGTGTTTTCAGAAACATAGCTGTTAGAGAAGGAGGAATCGCACCTGTATCTGTGTCTGAATTCTTTGAATACCAGTTTACATTGGTCGGTGACTTCAGGTTTTGTCCAGATTCTGGCACAGGAGGTTTACTTAGACTAAAGTTATTGGCTGAATACAATCCATAGGCATCCACCAGGTTTCCTGTTGGAAGACTGTTGGGATTTGGCCCGTAAAAAACATCTACATTCCGTTTTGGTGTTGTTGCAGCCACCTGTGGCCAGATATATGGATTAGTGTTTGATCCTATTTTTTCAGCTCTTGGATGCAATTCACTCAGTTGAGAAGCAGGAGATGGCTTTGCAAACGGATCGCAGGAAACTCTCCGTCTCCTTTCCTCCTCTATAATTTCAGGGCTGTATAGCACAGGTGGAACTGCTTTATCCATCCGGCTCCCAAAGGCATGGTAGTTGTATTCATGCTGAAGTTTTCTTTCCAGATGATCAGGAGGTGCAAATGAGGTCTCACAGCTCTCAACGGGCTGGTTCTCAGGGGAGGCAGCAAACAGGGCGTCATTAACCTCACTGGTCATGGGACCTTGAGAGCTGTGTAGAGAATTAGGCTGATCTGAAAGGGAAGTACATTAAATGTTTGAAAACATTCGAATGCAAGTATTTAACTTGTTGCAATGATAGTAAGATCTATTAACCTACTTTATTATTATTGTATATCTAAAAGGTTTCAATAACACATTACTTCCAGCATAAGACATTCTATAAAATAAAACACAGCTTTGCTGCCAAGTAGAACAGATTTTTATCTAGGAAGTACAGGTTTGCTTTTAATCTATCAGTGTTAAAATCTCACTATCTTGAGTAGTGTGTGAATTCACTGTGTACTCTGCTTGTATTGATACCAAGTCTTCAACCATTGAAACAAACATTCCTGGAGGCATTTGTAGGGTCTGATTTACTGGTGTGTCTCCTCTGGCATTAACTGGAGCTTGATCAGTGCAAAATTGAGGTGTAACAGGATGGAAAATAATGCCACTGTAATAACAGGTGTAATTTCATACAGCACAAACAATTTGTCATTAAAATCTTATTTAAAAATGATTATGTAAAGTGTCCCGTCTGGGTATGTAATGATGAATACTCTTCTAAAGAGTACATTTTTACAAGTAATGTCTATCAGATAAAATAGTCTGTGTCATCTATACCTTTCAACCTAATTCTCAGTATCAAAGAAAGCTCTACTTCAGAATTGAGCTAGATGGAGTTATAATCTGTATGATGCTGTAGCATTCAGAGACTAAATAAGAAACATAAAAATCTGTTTGTTACTACTTGTAATTATTTTTTAAGGGTAGGACTACAGATGCTTTCTTAAAGTTCTGAAAGCTTCACACTTTTCTAGAAAATATCATACATTGCATGAAGCAAGGGACACTTACAGAGCACTGTAAAATTGGAATAAAGTGTATGTATGTGCTTCTGTTTAGCTCATATAATACTAGTGAACTGGGTTCCCCCCCCAAATTACATTATTTCAGCCCATATTAGGCAGGACCAAAACTAGTTCCTTTGGGTGGCTGTATATTAGAACACTTTCAGTCAGACTTGCTCTGCTTGTTTTGCTACCACTGCTAGAGAGGGAGCGGGAGGAAGGGCTAATACAGAAATTACCCCATCCAAAGTGACAGCTCTTAGCAACTCAGTATTAGCATAAACTATATGGCATCTGCTCTCCAAGGAAAGCTTGAGATGTATGAACAGATCCTGGGGGATGCTTTTCACTACCACTATCTGAGTGATGCCATTGACTAGAGAAAAACCCCTGCCTTTGACTGACAGGCTGGCAAGATGGCATCTTTCTGCAGTGGAGATTCACAACAAAGTCTTTTGTACTTAAAACATGAGAGCATCTGCAAACTGAAGCAGTCATATACGATTCTTTCTGCACAGGAAGTGTAACTACACTCACTTAAAAATAGAGCAGTGGGGCTGCCCTAAGTCCATCAGTTCTACTGAGGAACAGTGTAGGAAACCTGGCTTTGGGGAAGATTTATTAGTTGCGTGTTACAGTTTAACATTACTAATTTAATCATGTCTTAGATAACTCAGCAGAATTTTATTTCTACTGGGTTTTTTAATTATTTCTTGTAAATCGGTGTTGCAAATAAGATCCTGTGTCCCTTGACATTAAAAAACTTTGGTAAGAGAATTCCAGACAGACTACTACAAAACTCTATCACATTAGATATATTATCACATATTAGAGAGCCAGCTCTATAAAATCGCAAAACATGCAACTCATCCAAGATTTGATGAAAGTATGACAGAAAAGAGAAAAAAACCCTGTCCGCTAGTGTTCCTCAGATTCCTTAGAGAGCAAAGTCCTAAACAAAGGAATAATTTACAATTATGTATCTTGGTCATGTTCAGAGCATTCGTAAGAAAGGATGAAGGGGGAAAAAGAAAAGTCTTAACGAAATTAAAGCCTACAAATCAAAAAGTTGGCATGACTAAAAAGATAAGAAGAAAGATCAAGTATGAAAAGTAATTATCAAAGTGACCACTGTAAAGCTTAATGTCAAACAAAATCTTTGGCATGGAAGAGGAAAGCGTAAGAGTGTAAAAGGGGATGGAAATTTTAAGTGTAACTTCTGGGAGAAAATAACATCTCAGTGATTACAATTCCTTCTGAGGTGCTGAATAATTGAGTCTCTTAATAACCCTTAACAGTAAGGTTACTTGCTTTGTACACAATTTTATCTTTGGCAAATAGACAGAATAATTATGTGCTAGTGACTTACCTACTTGACCATTGCTGCTATCTTCTGGTACAGCATCTATTTGAAGGGATTCCATGCTATGCAGCAGTTCATTTGACTTGGGCTGCATTTTCTGCATGTGAGAAAGAACAAATGATCAAATTATAGGCAAAAGCTTAAACAAAGGGAGTACCTGTAGAGTATGAAACAGCACAGCTTCACTGTGAAGTGACCTGGATGAACAGATCCTGTCAATCTCTGGGAAAAGATCCCATACTCCTTCAGAGAGCACAGCCTGACAGGCAATACCCATTGCTTTGCTACAGGTGGGCAAAATCTTTTCTTCAATGAAGGGAGGGAGGACTGCAGTGTAACTGCAGTACATAATACTCTGACTTGGCCAAACAATACCCTTGCCTACATGAATGTGACCTTAATCCAGAGTGGCTCTGGACTGTCTGACTTGTATTTAATAGCCAGACCTTTGGCAAGCAATCTCAGTGAGGGGATGCTGATGAGGTAAAGGTAGCAAACATGCATCCTAGTCTGTGGATCTATATTTAATAACCTCATTCATCAACAGGGAAGAAGATGTGAGAAATAATTAACATTCAGGTATAGGCACATTGACTTTTATGAAGATTATTAGAAATGAGGAGTTTAGAGTAAATTTTCAGAAAGAAGCAGTGCAATTTCCTTTCTATAACCCTCATCCTCACTTAACCAGAGTGAAGGTAAAATCTACTCCTGTTCTACTCTTCTGATGTTTCCATTATTCAGGCTTTACTGGAAGTAATTTTTTATTAACCTGGAAAAATTATTTCTCAACTTCCCCAAGTGCTGCTTACTCATAAAATAATTTCCAAAAGTAGAGTTTGTGTTAGTGTTCCTTTTTAATTAAACCAAATAAGTACTTTCACAGATTAAAAACCAATTCCTACCTATGTCTTCCCAAAAAAATCCACTTCCCTCCAAAAGCAAAAGGTAACATTCTAACACAGATTACAACCATAGGTCCTTAGATTTTACTTGAGTAATGGAATTGTTTGAATAGGGGGATTGAGCCAAATGACTTCTGGTTCCTTTCATGCTCAACCATTCTGTGATCCTTTTAGTTAGGAGGCTTCCATGATTGCTGGGCAGGCAGCAGGGAGGCTATGCCCAAACTCTCTAAACCATGTTGTACTGAAGCTGTACTAGTAATCCACGTAGTGACTTGCCCTGCATTCACTCTTCACAATCTGTGCCCTGATTGTAATGGATGCTTTCCTTCCTGAGAAAGTAATAAACTCACAGCCCATTTCCTAAATAGTCATTTTTTCCCTATGATAAAAGAGGTGCATCTGCAGAGAGGTAATGCACGTAGTAAAATTTGCCATGGTCCTGATTTGGGGTTGCTGTCATAAATTAGACGTATATACAGTTCATATTGGGAGTTTGATCAAATCAGTTCAACAAATCTGTTTCATCAGTTTCACTTGGCAAAACTCTGTTGCTTTTTTGAACAGTTACTGGTGTTTCATAAACATCACATGAAATGAGTAATTTTTATTTCCACAATTGAAGACTTGGTGAGATGGAAGCACTTAAAAAAAAAGTGGAAGAATGGTTTCACAAGGAAGTTTATTTTGTTTGTTTCTTAGTTAAGAATATTGTCTGCATTGTCTATGAGTGAAGTCTATACAGTCAAGTGATTAAATTAATAATATCTGTGATAAAAAGGTTTCATTACCAACTCAGTTGTTCAAGAAGTTCTGATTCTCTTATTTTCAGTCAGGAAATTATTCTTTTAATCATAGTTTTTAAACTTACAGACAGAAAAGTAAGAGAAACCAGCTTGGACACTCAGGAAAACGATCTGAATTTAACTTTTACCTGTTAATATTACTGTGGAATAGCTTCCTGGTCTCAAGCAGGCTGAGACTCATTAGACACTGCCTGAAGGCAGGGCAAAAATTACCAAGAATTTATGAAGTTACTTTAAATCAGATTCTGCCACTTTTGAATTGATAGGAATAACATTTTATTTCATGAGTGAGACTTAGTGGATATATGAGGAGCTTTTGCAAAATACCATCATAGAATCAGTGTGCCCCTCAGGTGGAAACAGACCTTGGGCCCACCTCCTGCTCAAAGCAGGGTCACTTACGGGATCAGAGTTGGTAGCTCAGAGCTTTGTGCAGTTGGGTTTAAAAACCTCCAATGACGGTGACTTGACAACCTCCTCAGGTAACTTGTACCACTGCTCTGCTCCTCTCAGAGGGAAAAGTTTTGGGTTTTTTTCATTTCACTCTTACATCCAAGTTTGAGTCTCTCTTGTTTCTGTATTTGTCTTTTTTTCTCTGGTCCTCACACGATGTGCTGCTGTGAAGAGCTCGGCACTGTCTTCTTAGACTCCTCACACATAGGGGCAGGTTGCTATTTCTTTGTCCTCCAAAGCTATTGCACGTCTGGGCTGAATTCCCATCTCCTGTTAGGACTAACAAGGTCTGAGCAGATCTGCTGCCTGTGGCACTGCTGGTGCCAGGCAGGCTGTGGCTGGTGCCCAGGTCACTGCTCTCCACCACCCCGAGGTTCTTCTCGGCAGTGCTGCTCCCTGGCTGGGCAGCCCCTGGTTGGCACTGAAGTCAGGGGTTATTTAATCCCAGGTGCAACACATTCCTCTTGTGCTTTCTGAATTTCACATGGTTTCTGGCACCACATTCCTCCAGCCTGCAGCTATCAGCCTTGTCCTTGTGACTGTCTTGACTAGTCCTTCTAGTTTAGTGCACACCTTATGTGTGTCCATCGCTTCTGTCAGGTCACTGACAGAGGAGTAAACCAGGTCAGGTCCCAGCCCCCTGCAGCTGCTTTTGGCCTGCAGGTGAAGTAGGACTCATCACCTGTTCTCCTCTGGGACTCACCATCCAACTTGTTTTCATCTGCTCATCCAGACAGCAACATCTGAACTTGGATACAAGAGTAGTTTGGGAGAGAGTGTTGAAAGCCTTCTAAAGGTTGAGATAAATGACATGCACTGCTCTGCCCTCATTCATAAATCCAGCTATTTTATCACAGCAGGAAATCATATCAGTCAAGCATGATCAGTGTTGTAGTGGCAGAATCTGGCCATAATTTGGGCTGGGAAGAAAGAATGTGGGGAACCTTAAAATGCTTAGAAAGCTACTCACTTTTAAATTCTTCAGATCTTCTTCAATATTTTTTCCTAGATTTTCATAGTAAAATGGCTTGTATCTTTCACTGATTTCTGCAAAAATAAAAGAACTAAGTGAAAATGGTTTTCACAGGAAAGTAAAAGTGACTTGTACTGTTAACAATCTTGATGGAAAAGGAATGAAGAATGAAGACTTCTATGATGTCAGAAACAAGCAAGGTATACATACATTTGTAATTTGTTCACATGGCACATTTAGTCTCAAACAGTAACAAGAACAGGATGACTTCTAGGGATTTGTTGTTGTTGTGTTGCTTTCTATTGCTATGATCAGTAGCTGAGAGCATCTTTCCTTGACTTGCATATGGGAAAATTAGAAGCTAAGATCCAATACAAGCATAAACTTAACCTATTAGCAGTAGATTATATATGTTTAAAATGGAGATAGTAGGTGGGTTCCTCATGGGATACACATTTCCTCTGAGTATTTAAGTGCATGTCTGCTGTATATGAAGCTGTTGGTGCCCCTGTCTAAATACAAACCTCGGTTTCCTGTTATTTGTTGAGGTCTTCATTGTGGGTTGGGTTTTTTTTTTTTTTCCTCTTTTTGTTGTTTTGGGGTTTTCTGGGTTGTTGGGGTTTTTTTTTTGTTTTTTGGTTTGTTTGGGTTTTTTTTTTTTTTTTGGCACTACGTATTGAGGCAGAAAGAAGAGACAATGAGATACAGAATTTTTACTTATTTGCTCTTAGCCTTCTTCCCAGACCATTCAGCCAAGACTTCTACCGATTGGAAGTGTTCTGCCATCTGACCATATGAAAGGATAATTAGCTATCAAAGTTAGTCACGTTGTGTATGGAAGGATAACTAGGACAGCTTTTGAATCTAGAGTATTTTGAATAGGATATTTTCTCAGTCATGGTCAAGATATACTATATCCCTTGATGTTAGTTTTTATGTAAATTTCAGCAACAAGATTATACTATGCTGAAAAGAAATTATTTGGGATAAAGTGTCTTAATTAGCTCCATTCACTTACTAGGATTTCTCAAACATGCAAATGCTAGATCAGATCCCATTTTTGGTCATAGTACAGAGAGCATGCTTTACAGAACATGTGCATGGCTATTTCCGTTTTCAAAAAACACCCAACCTTATTTCAAGAGGAAAACACTCAGGTTTGCTTTGCTGCATTATAAGCTATCAATGGACACAAACAAATACAAATCCTAAAGTAATCCCTTACCTGCAAAGGTTGGACGTTTCTCTGAATCTCCATGCCAGCATTGCTTCATTAAGTTAATAACTTCCTCTGGACATTTATCAGTGATCTCCTTTATGTCTGGTCTGTTTCCATTCATGATGCCAAAGCAAATCTGGGTTTCATTTATACCATCTGAAAAATAAAATTTCCTGTCAGGTTCTGCTCATGGGTTTTCCTACCTTTCCATAGGTAAAAGAAACAATGAAGTGGCTCCCTGTGTGTTTGTGGGTGTGTAAAACATGATTTCAAAGACGTCCAGGTTACAGCTACAAATCTTTTATATTAGTGAATTTGAATCCACTGCCCTGACTTCCACGGATTAGAGATTTATTTTAAGATTAATAGATCTACTTTTATATGTAAGATGTGCAGTGTGAGTAAGGGTGACAGATGTACCTCTGTAGAACTTGCTTCTCAGGTGCTTCTGCTCTGCACTAGATATGACCACAAAGACGACCACACAGGCAACATTTAGCCATTTAAATAGCAAAAAATCCATTCAAAATTATAAACACGTTACTCTGGAATTCCACAGTTGGCTCCTATTTTTCTACATAAGCCCATTGGTGCATGTTGAGAAATCAGCACCACACAGTTGAGAATCAGTAAGTGACTGTGAGATCATTCTCATTTCCATGTGTAACTAGTCAACATCAGGAAATAGTGTCCATCAAAGTTTCCATCCTGGCCCACCTGAGGTTTGCCTAATTTCTGCCACCAAGTCTGGCTTGCGCCCACACCATGTAGATGTGAGTAGATTCAGCTTATGGCTGCATTTCATTCAGATGTTCTTGTCCATGCTTAGAGGTCAGGAATGATGCAACTAATTCCTCTGACTGGCTGTGAGGTGCCAAACCAGTGCTATTCTAGGCCATGGGTGATTCAATCTACTAATCTTTATTTTATAACATTAAATGCTTAATATTTGTAACTTATTTTTCTGATAGCATCTTTGGGAAGTAACGTACTTTCGTATGGCTCTTTGTTAGCAAAAATTGCCCAGATCACAATGCCAAAGCTGTACACGTCTGATTTCTCCACTGGTTTAGCATTAACACAGCGTAAATGCTCTGGGGCCATATAGAAAAGAGTCCCAGCATTGTTCTGGTAAGTGCTCTTCATTTGCTTCTGTCGGACAGTTTCTTCTTGGGTCAGCCTACTCCAGCTCTTAAAGGAGGCAATGCCAAGATCTGCAATCTGAAAAATGAGACACATCAGAGCTAGTGCTGTAATGAAGAGGAGATAAACAAGTATTGCATTCAGTGCTCATTTTTATCAAGTCTTAATACGAATCTAATAACTTACCTACCAAAAAATACTACTTACTACCAAAAAATAGTGAAAAAATGCAACTTAAAGGAAAACAAACAATTTGATTTATTTTTCTTGTTTTTGTTTGTTTGGTTTGGTTATTGTTCTAAATAAAGTATCACTGCCAATTGGGAGCCATTAGGCTGAACTTTTATTATTAATTGTGGAACGCTTGCACAATGTGAGGATAGAAGAAATTTGGTTTCACTCATATTGGCAATCTTATTTGAGGTCTGCTTGCAGCACGTATAGGAGAACAGAAGATTCATAGGAAAAGAATCTAAGATTCCAACCTAGAATTAATCTATGAGATGGGAAGATATGCCTCCTCTCTCACTGCCCTTTCCATTCAGATTCCATTTAACTCAAACACCTTAGATCTTCCTTCAGAAGAGGGAAAGAAGAGGATCTAAAATGATGTGATATGTATGACAAAGAGACGTGGAAAAGAATAGCATGGAATAGGTTGAAGCAGAGATACCTGGGTACTGTATGCTTGACAAAGTGATATTATTGAAACTTTACGGTGCAGTTTTGCAACTAGACTAATGGCTGATGATGAAGAAAGTAATCCTTCCCTCCTCTCTGCCTGTTTCTTATTATGTGCTCCCTCTGCTTCTCTTATTCCTGGGCTGACACTTACCTGGGAAGACCTAGTGCAAGGCAGTCAAGCAGCTTGCTGAACCAAGTGCTCCCCAACAGAAGGATAGCACTGCCAACAAGGTAAATGGTAATCTGCTGGTCTGGCTTCCTAAATCAAGACAGGCTGTTCACATTAGCACCAGTGCCAACACAAGGGAACAGGAGGTCAACAGGAAAGGAAAGCTGAAAGAAAATGGGCCTGTCTCTCTTGGCCATAGGCAGCTGTCAAACAGAGTTGTGTAACTCAATTGCTTCAGATAAAAGTGAGATAACACCTTGCCTCACTTCTAACTCACTTTTCTCTCTTATTGCCTCTAACTAGCTTATTGTTCCTCTTGAATTTCTGAAGCCTTGGGCTACGTTTAGAGGTTGTGTATTCAGAGGAAAATCTAGGCAACATTCTGCTGAGGAAATAGGAGTCCAGGTTCATGTCTACAAGTGAGAGGAGGTCTAGTGATAGAGAAGGATATGACAAATCTTTCTACATTTACAATTTCCTGGAACAACTATATTCCTTTCTAATTACTGACAATGTTAGACACATTCAAGCAGATAGATAATACAACAGCTGCCTTAAATTATATTTTTGATCGAGCTACTTAAGACAGTTGTATCTGATTCTGAATTTGATCCTGCGTTCCAGATCAGTTTGTCATGAAATGAGATAATAGCTTAGTTTGGTCCTGTCTGTATAAATGAAGCTGAAACCCAACTCCCCATACAATTTATATTTAAAACAGATCATTATGAGGTTTTTATTTTTGGAAAAGAAAAAAATTTATAATTCTTATCTGTAAGCTACTCATACTGCACTTGCTACTATATTAACCTTGTCGAAGAACTACTTACTAATTTATGTGTGAGAAATAGAAAATGGCAGAGTTCTCTTCACAGAAATTTATTCTATAGTTTCAAACTGTAATGGGGTCATTATTTCGACAACTCACCTTGACCAGAGACAGCATATTTGATGAGGACTGCTGCAAATTCCCCTCAGGTTTATTCCGCAGTAGCCTCTATATTTATGTGTCTTGATCCAAAACCCCACTAAAGTTAATAGAAGGGCTTTGGAATAGGCTTATAAACCATTCTTTGAAGTAGTGTCCTGATGGGGTTTTTTTGTAGCTCCTGGATGTCATTTTAAAATGATGACTAAGGGAAAAGAGGGATACAAAAGAGGAGAAGATAATAGAAGAAAGAGATAAAGGAATAAAAAAAAGGACGTGAAGGCAGGAGGAGAAATTACAGCAATAAAGGACAAAAGGCATCATGCATAAAACATTCTATTTTGTTTCAAACTCCATATGAACATTTTTTTCATCTGTTATGTTATTTACAGCTTATTATTTCCATTATTCTTTAATGCCCTCAGTGATTTTTTTTTTCACAGTTGGAGGAATACTGTGCAAATGTCAGACTCAGAGGTTGTATAGGTCACCATAATTCAGCGATCCAGGCAACACTCTCTCAGTGATAGCTAACTAAACTATAGGCATTCATCTACCACTTCCACCAAGTTAGGAACTCTAACCACCATGGCTGAAACAAGTTCTTCAACCCAAATCACCAGCCTTCTCCACTGACATTCTAACAAGTACCTTAATGTGGAAGTCTCTGTCCACAAGGATGTTTTCTGGTTTTAGGTCTTTGTGTACAAAGCCTTGCTCATGCAGATAAAGCATTCCTTCTGTGATCTCCAGGACAAAACGCCCTCTCACTGACAAAGGTAGTGAGAGCTAAAAGAAAGAACAAGAAGTGCCATCTATTAAAAAATGCAACTACAACAATCAAATTAAAACTCAATCTTTAAAAAAAGTTCTTCACTCCCAAGAGTACCTCTGCTTAAGCTACAGTAAGAAAAACCTGCATCACCAGCAGGTTGAGGGAGGTGATTGTCACACTCTATTCCACACTGGTATGGCCTGACCTTGAATACTGTGTGCAGTTTTGGCCACAATTTAAGAAGGATGTAAAGCCATTAGAGAGTCTCCAAAGGAAGGCACAAGGATGGTGAAAAATCTGGGGAGAAGCCATATGAGGAAGGGCTGAGGTCACTTGGTCTGTTCAGCCTGGAGGAGACTGAGGGAATACCTCATCATGCTCTACAGCTCCCTCATGATGGGAAGCAGAGGAAGCGGCACTGATCGTTTCTCTCTGGTGGTCAGTGATAGGGCCTGTTGGAATGGCATGAAGCTGGATTAGGCAAAGTTTAGGTTGGAGATCAGGGGAAGATTCTTCACCCACAGGGTGGTTGTGATTTTTGGGGTTGTCCTGTGCAAGTTGGACTTGATGATCTTTCAAGGTCCCTTCCAACTAGGGATATTCTATGGTTCTAAGGTCCTTCTTGGATCAAAATTTTGGCATTAAAATAATTCTAGAGTCACTCCATATTTACAAATATTTGCTAAATATTTAGCAAATTCTCCACTTATCTCTACAGCCCTTCTAGAACTTTTTAATCTGTAATTGGTCTGCTCCTCTGTGATGTGCAGGAAATCCACTGTCTGCTGTCTCTAGAGAAAGCAGTGCTGCCACTGGCTTTTTAATACAAAAAGAAGAATAAGAAATTAAAAACTCCGTTCTCTGGCTATGGCACTAATATCCTGTCCCTTTCAAGCAGCTCACCAACCCTAAGGGATGAAGTAATTGACTGCTCACATTCTGTAGCACTTTCATCATGTTCCCCCGGTCCACATACTCCATCACAAGTGAGTAGTTTCCATCTTCCAAAATGACACCGAGCAGCTTTACCACACGGTCATGCTGCAGTCTGCGCATAATCCTGCCCTCTTCAAGAAGGGAAACATTGTACCTGTAAAACAGTAATTACACTGAATTTAGGTGCCAGCCCAGAAATAACAAAGGGATGAAAATCACACCGATTCATGATGAAAACCATGGCCAAAAATGTTAACATCCCTAGAACCCCTGCAAGATTAACCATACCTTCAGCTGATTTTTAATTGATACAGATTTGTTCATGCCAAGCTATATTCTCTAAGATTCTGCTCAAATGCCTTAAACAGAGACTGTCTACTCAGTCTGATTTTAAGGCCTGCTTTTCAGAAACTGCATAAGCATTCTTCTTGTAGGTAGCTGTGGATGTCCCAATCTTTTAACTGGGATGAGATCTGGGCAGAGCTGAAAGAGCCTTGGAACAAGAGGGATCAAGATCCACTCCACTACTTCTTGTACAGGTAACTTACAGAGGTCTTGTTTCCAAAGGACTTCATGTTCGAAACGGATTTCTTACAAGGGAGCCACACACATACTAAATGATGACAGCATTTGCTAACAATTACTGGTTTAACAATTACCTTGGCCTCAGTACAACCCATCAATAATCATAGGTACATAGCTGGGAGCTCACTAAGGGTCTTAAAAAAGGATAGTATCCATTATATAATGAATAGAAGGGGTGGTATTTTTATTATTGTTCCTAGTCTAGTCATCAGACGGAAGGATGTAAGAAAGTATTGAAACTATGCTGCTTGCTAATGCTTTCCTACCCTCTGACTTAAAAGGAAACTGCTGTCTCTATCTGTGTTCCTCTGTATTATTGCTAGAGAAGAAACCGGTTGTTTTGTTTGCATTAGGCTCAGTTAAAAAATTTGCTAAAGACTTACGGTTCAATATTTTAAGAAATAACACAATTATGAGCCTGTGTAATGAAAAAATAAAAACACAAACCCAAAAATACACTTGACAGGCTTGTCCATTCTAATTGTGGTCATCCTAAACTGTCATTGCAGGCTGCAAACTACTAGAATCTCTTTGCTGGTAGAATCTTTCTACCAGCAAAATAAAAACTCAGTTAATTTATTTATCATAACGCAAAGTAGAAAAACCATGGAATTTTGTCTCTCTCTAGTGGATGACTCATGGGAGAGTTTTAGGATTGTTATAGCTGTGAGGTAGTAGAGTTGCAATGTGACCTGAATCCACTGAAATCAACAGCTAATTCAATCTTTGAATTAGAGCAGAGTGAGCCAAGCCCACTGATTTTTCTCAAGAGAGACAGGGTTACATTTGTGGTACACACATGAGGTTGGAGTCCTGCTGATAATTTATATACATTTAGTTCCTAGTGGACATCTACAGTTGGATAATTTCATTGAAAACATATCTACAAGCTTGAAAATAGCATGTGGCCACTGAATTCCTGCATTTCCTTAAGTGTGCAAGAGTCCTCTCAATTCTTAACAATTCATGATAGTTCTCACCTTGTAATAAAAACCAGGAACTTCACTGGAATGATGAGTTAAACTAAAAAAGTTGTCTCAAGAGGGAAAAAAAAAAAAGAAAATTTGCAGGACAGCTGTTAGTATTGTTTTCTTTTCCCCACATAAAGTATCTCCAGAAGCCAAAGACCTGAAATTACTACACTCCATTTAGGTTTGTCTTAATTGAATTTAGAGGACGTAGACCAACTGAAGTCAAAATCAGAACTGAGATCTATAACTTACTCAGTGCGCTGTGGTCCTGTATACACTTTTTTTAATACTACATATCCATGTTTCTTGTGAAAGCATAAAGAAATTGTTCCAAATCCTCCAGCATCTAGTTGCTTTTTTTCAAGCAAATCCTTGGTGTTCATGTGGATGTCTTCCAGAGACATGGCTGCAGTCTTTGTGGCTTAGCAATTAAAACAAAATCAAGCACCCTCGTGCTTCTGGACCTGCAGTATAAAGGAGGGAAAATGAAGTGTCATTGAAAGCATTCAGCTGTTCCACTAAGTAAGTGTACACTGAAGGAGTGGGACAGAAACATAAACTCCCATGACCCTTATGAATGCCCAGTTGGAAACCAAAAATGCTGCGGTTCTCACAGAATCAAACCTAAAGACTAATCCTGTCAACCCACTACAGTTATATTCAGTTGATGTAAAATCATTTCTTCACCTGAGGATCTCAAAGTACTATTGATAGTTTTTATCCATACAATATGCAGTAGATTGGTACTGTCCCTACACTTCATATGTGCAAAATCCAAACCCCCAGAAAAACCAAGAGCCACAGTCCCTAAGGCAGGTAGGGCCTAGTGATTCTGATAGGTATCTTGTTTTCTGAATTGCCTGAACATGGGCCTGTCAGGTGCCCAGATTCCTACATAACCCTAAGCTACCTTTTGGCACCTAGGTCTAAAGGGTTTGCTTAAAGCTTCAACCAAACAACCGAATGGAGGGTGAAATGAATGACTCAGCTTCTATGGGAAACTTATTTGCACATGATCTCAAGGTGACAAGTGCTAGGAAGGAATATGTATGGCAACTTCTCCTCTGCCCATTAAAAAGAAGAGGAACAAAGAAATTATGAAGGCTTGTAGTAACTCCTAAGTGCATCAAGATAAAAAGAGAGTTTGGGGGATCCTACAAAATGGGTAAGTAATAGATAAGTGATAGGTAAGTCAACACAAGTGGATGCCAGAATAATTTTAATCCTTTGATAAGGCTGCAGTACTCTCTTGCCTAATATGTTTCCCAGGCTAGACAGCCCCTGCCTTCAGCACATGCCAGCAAGCTGCTTTGCTAGCACTCGTGCAAGCCAACAAGCTCTGCTTTTTCCTCCCTCACTAAGTTTTTAACTTAAGTACCTTACATCAGGTAAAGAAAGAGTTTGCTGAGAAAAGACAAAGTCCAAGAGATTGGCAGGGCTGTTCATTTTCCACTCACCTTAGGTAACTACAACACAGACAGATGGAGCTGGGAGAAAGGCACCACCTCTAAGTGCCACTACCAGCAACAGTAGATTGGCTCCTTTGGGTAACTAAGAGCTCTAAATTGTGTGGCAAAGGGACTCCCAAGTTTTTCCAGACCAACAAACGACTGCTAACTCCTGTAAACTATTGTGCAATTGTATCATCCAATCTCTAATTGAAAAGATTGCTTAATATTGTTGTGAACATCAGCTGCAGCCTAATTCTGACTGCCTCATTACCAACAGCCTCTTTGGGGAGCCTGGGATCTAAGGACTTAGTGTGTGTGGAAAGTAGGTACCTGAGGAAGAGAGACATTTCAGTGCTGAGTTGGAAATGGTATGATCAGTTCAATACTGACAAACCAAAACAGGGAAGAATAAGTTATTTTTTTAAAAAATAAATGAATTGTGCCTATAGAAGAGATAGAGCAAGAGCTTTCTTTTCAAAGTACATATAGAGACTCTATGGGCTGTTGTAGCACAGATAGGGAACAACCTCCCCACACCCAGAGCAGTGTCCTCTCTTCAGAGTTTTCTGCTTTGGTTAGTAAGAAGGTAATGCTATGCCTAATAATGATTAGAGGAAATTGTTATTGTTTTGTTTGTTGTGGTAGGGGTTTTTTTGTGGTTGTTTTTGGGGTTTTGTTTGTTTGTTTGTTTTGGGGTTTTTTTGGTTTTGTTTTTTAAATTCCTTTACAGCCAATCAAATAGTAGGTAACAAATGACTCACAGCAGTGCTATTGCTGCTTTCATAGCTGAGTTTTCATCTCCCTGGAAGTTTCTGGTGATGGTTCTCTGGATTTGTTGGCGTGGTCATACTGACTTTTGTGCAGATGGGGTGGATGTTATGTGTACAAGAGCCTAAATTCAGTCATCAGAGTCAAACATGGCATAAACTAACATCTTGCTTCTTTATCTGGGTCTCCCTACCAAGAATAAGTTTGAAGTCACTTATGTATGTTAATTTTTCCATGCTAACAGCAATTATGCATCTATGCAGTAGTTATAAGACTTGCACATGCTTTTCTTGTGAATGCAAAGTAGATGTGCATTTTTGAATGGTGAATCTCTAAAGTTGCATTAATACCACTGATAGCTTGGGACTGGTATTCAATACCATATAACCTGGCAAAAAATATCTCTGCCCAAAACTGCAACAAACGCAGAACCTTGTTCCTGTTTACAATGTTAATTACCTGTTCCTTCTGATCAAGCCACATGTAGTCATTATGACCAAAAATTGGAAATTGGAAATTCAAAAGAGGTAATAACTTCTAAAATCATGTGTCTGTTGAAGTGGGTTCTAAAATCATAGTGTGTCTGTTGAGCTGGGTAACATTGAAGAAGAGGGAATTTTATTATTAGATGGGAGGAAACCTTCCCCCTTGGGCATGGTAAGATGCTACTGCTTTTTCTGGTGTTCTTCTTAAGTAAGGAGGTACTCTGAATAGAAGCTGTCTGATCTAATGACTTCTTTCAAACCCAGAGTTTTGGGGGTTTTTTTGTAGAATGAATATCAGAGGAAAACAATGTCTAGCTAGGCTTTAAAGCAAAGACTACTTATTCTAGTATGCTATTTAACATAAGATATTGGCTTATTATAGCTTGAAATGTCAAATTATAAAAAAAACCAAGGACAGAAGCTCAAAGACTCAGGTTCACTCCAACCTTATTGCTTCTTATTGAAATGCAGGGTAATTTATGTGTATCCTCAGTACTTAGGACACACCAATTCTTGCATTCTGTGGTTAAGAGAACAGAAATTTTGTAGCTTAATTTAGCCAACCCTTACAGAAGCTATGCGTACTTCTAGTGGTTAATTTACGTTCTTTATAATTAATCAAGTATACAGATGACAGCTACGTGAAGTAGCTGTCATCCGTATACTTGATTAATTATAAAGCAGCTTTTTCCGTACACTATTCTGAACATTTGTATTCAGCTGGGTTCATATTTACCAAGTACCAACATGTGTTATGAAAATTTTTAATACTAGTTGCTAGAAGAGAGGAATTTCTGTCCACCAGTATGACTGGTGTTCCTTAGAAGAGGACAGAACTGCGCTAAGTGGGTTTGTGGCATTTTCTTGTTAACACCATGGTTATGTCCTCTGCTCTAACGCCTAAAGGGCATATAAATTCACAAGAATCATAACCTGGACATTAGGTCATCACATCATATTCCTAATCACTGTTCAAAAGTGCTTTGCTCAGTTCAGTGCTTTGCTCTGATCTGATGCAGTTACAAACCTGTAATGATGTGACCTGCATGGTTAAGGAGGAGCGCTGAGCACATTAGCACAGTAATATAAAAAACCATGGAGCCTTTGTAGTCTAACGATGCTCCCAGCACCTAAGTTCTTAAGAGGTGCTACAAACTTTAATTGGAGAAAATTAGCACCTTTACAAGTAACAAAACTCGTGGCCACTGAGTTATCAGTCAGTAATGGAAAGGAATAAAGAACAGAAGCCAAAGCTGGTATACCCAAATGACCAACAGGAGACAAAGAGAAGGGCTGCTACAGGTGATAACAAAAATGTTGCCTGTGTCAATAATGTTTCAAAACAGGGTACCTCATATCTGTTGCTGTAAATCTCATAACCCACTCCATCTAAACCTTTCCCTTCTGCTCAGATTTTTCAGCTGATGCATCTTTTCACTAAGGAAGAGGTTTTTTTTTTCTTTTTTCCTCTTGGCAATAGCAAAGAAAATACATGTGTCAGGTCGTCAGCAGGTTACAGAAAGGATCCCACGGGAAGGGGAGGAGAAGCCAATACAAGGGAAACAAAGGTGTTATGCAACACAAGTTTTCACTGGAGCAGAGGCAGCGTGGGAAGAGGAAAGGATGGGATTTCTGCAGTAGCCAGTACCCGTGCAAAGCTACTGCAGTCGGTTCTGGTCACAAAAGTGTGCATTCCGTATGGGAATCGGGAAAGGCTGTCTCGGCTGCGGCGTCGCGCCGGGCCGTACCTGTCGGACACGGACACGGACACGGGCGCTCCAGCTCAGCCCCGGCGCGGCCCCGCCGCAGCCAGAGGCGTCTACTCGCCGAGGAACCGGGAACCTCTGACGCGGGGCTGCTCTGGCCTAGTTCCTCGTTGGCCGACTTGCCATATCGCCCTTCTCCTCCCGGCGGCTTCCTGCCGCCGCGGCCGCCTCCTCTCGTACGCACCGCTCCCCCGCCCAGCGCTTCCCCTTCCCCATGCCCGGGAGCCCCTCCACGGTGGTGCGGGATGGGACGGAGCGCTACACCGACGCCGGGCCCTCTCACCTCGGAACCCGTCAGCCCCCCCGGATCACGGCGTAGCGACGCCTTCGCACCCCCCTTCGGGAGGTCGCCACAGTGGTTTCGGTTTCGGTGCAGCAGCGCGGCCCCCTCCAGCTGCCGCCGCTCCGGCGCTCCTGCCTTACCGCGCTCTGGCCTCTGAGGCCCTACAGCTTCCCGGGGTGCCGCTGGCAATGGGGTTCGCCCCCTAAGGCGCTCAGGTAATGCCTCGGGCCGGGCCCGGGTGACGCGGAGCGAAGGAGGCGCCTCGGAAGGCTGTGAGCGGCGCGGGTGCCGCCCCTTGACTGAGTCACTGCCTGAGCTCTCCGGGCCCTTGGATCAGTGCTGGTATAGAATCTGTCACTGCCTGAGCTCTCTGAGAGCTGCGATCAGTGCCGGTATAGGATCTGTCACTGCCTGAGCTCTCTGAGAGCTGCGATCAGTGCTGGTATAGAATCTGTCACTGCCTGAGCTCTCTGAGAGCTGCGATCAGTGCTGGTATAGAATCTGTCACTGCCTGAGCTCTCTGAGAGCTGCGATCAGTGCTGGTATAGAATCTGTCACTGCCTGAGCTCTCTGAGAGCTGCGATCAGTGCTGGTATAGAATCTGTCACTGCCTGAGCTCTCTGAGAGCTGCGATCAGTGCTGGTATAGAATCTGTCACTGCCTGAGCTCTCTGAGAGCTGCGATCAGTGCTGGTATAGAATCTGTCACTGCCTGAGCTCTCTGAGAGCTGCGATCAGTGCTGGTATAGAATCTGTCACTGCCTGAGCTCTCTGAGAGCTGCGATCAGTGCTGGTATAGAATCTGTCACTGCCTGAGCTCTCTGAGAGCTGCGATCAGTGCTGGTATAGAATCTGTCACTGCCTGAGCTCTCTGAGAGCTGCGATCAGTGCTGGTATAGAATCTGTCACTGCCTGAGCTCTCTGAGAGCTGCGATCAGTGCTGGTATAGAATCTGTCACTGCCTGAGCTCTCTGAGAGCTGCGATCAGTGC